>CABHPQ010173480.1:0-40946 GCA_902168405.1 Peromyscus aztecus
GGACTTCAACAGCTACATCTTGTCTCTCTTTCAAGTTTCCCTATTCAATGAATTCAACTTTCCCAGAGAGATAGCTGAGCCCAGAGACCATGGGAAAAGACTAGAATGGTCTAGAATTAAATTTTAAACTGAATTTAGATACATAAATAGTATCCCAATGAGGTGAAAAGCTCTCACAGAAAAGAAAGCCAAAACCCATGAATAATGGAAACAGGATAGAACAGTTAAGCAGTTACAGAGTGGGGACTCTGTCGGAGGCTGCATAAAGAACTAGGCAGCAACAAGCTGAAGTCCAGACTTCACACCTGACCATGAAGCTGACAGAGTTCAAGATAAACAAGAAGGGAGGCCAGGCTTCTGGAGATGCCGGTTGTGATGGGACATAATCAAATGATTGTGACATGCTTGGCTGTTTGTTAATGTTAATATGACACTGTAAAGATGCCAAGGAGACGACAGTGTGCGGTTCTCAATGTCAGCTGCACCCTGCGCAGATGGCAAGTGAGGAAGTCAGTGTGTGGGTGCCTCAGGCTAGGCTAACAACCACTTGAGGAGCCCTGTTTCTCTTACAGGGTCATTTCACATTAATCTATCATTTTCATTGACTTTACACCACAGATGAACTGAAAATCATTTTTTCCCTGAACCCCTTTCAGGCTCATCCAGAGGAATGCTTGCCCCTGCTTCCCACCCTTGCCCAAGTGTGGTCTTGACTCAGAATGACTAGCTTAAAAAAACCAAACTAGTATAGATGTGAGATCATGTACCACACAATCACCCAGGGAAGAAAGCCAAAGCCATACAAGTGGATAAGGAAATGAAGATCCAGGGGAAAGACTGGAACCATGAGAGTAGAACTTTTATGGGCTCTGGCCATGTTGCCTGGAGGGTCTGGGACTGGAGCAGAGGCAGTCAACATAGAGTACAAGCATGCTTGACAAGGACACACACCGGTGTTAGTACACTCACTACCAGAAAATAAAGAGTTAAAAATAACGTTACAGATTGCCTTTCTTTTGTGCACATGCACACATGCATATATCTATATGCTTATGGAGGTTACAGGTTCGGGTTGGGTGGCTTCTTCATTCCTCTCCACTTTTCTTTTGTTGAAACAGGGAGGGTCTCTCACTGAACCTGGATATCACTGATTCAGAAATCTGTGAGATTCTCCTGTCTCTGCGTCTCAGCATTGTAATTACATGTGCACCCCGCAGGCCCAGAACTTGGGGATCCAGACTCAGAACACCACGCTTGCACATTCACCACTTTACCCAGTAAGCCACCTCCTAACTCCCACAGATGAAGTTACTGATTTAAAATGTAGTTCTAGTTTTGTTGGCCATGATGAAATTAAACCAGTGTTAGGATTTTACTCTTCCCACTGCAATGACACAGTAACAAAGAACGAATTTTGCTTATTGAGGAAAATCAGGAAGTGCTGACGTGTAAATTCAGAAGCAAAGTATGTCCTCGGTTGTTACCACCGTTTATTTAACATGGTCTCTGGAGAATTCTCCAACACAGACAAGTTGATGGGGCTGGGTTAGGAGCAGTCAGCCAGCACAAATTGGACTCCATGCTTTCTTGTTTTGTTTTTAAGAAAGGGAACTTACATGAAGGGTAGCAAGGGAGGTCGGGAGAAGCTGGGAAGAGTTAAGGGGAGGGAAAGGAATGTGATGTAAATGTATGAAATTTTCAGAAAATAAACAATAGCATTTAAAGAGGGAAAACAAAAGCTATTAGAGACAGGAGAACTGTGAGAGAATTACCTCTAATTCTAAATAAATGTTCAGAAAACTCTGTAAATTTTCACTAAACACAAATTCTACCTCCATATAGCTCATTTTAGAATGAGGGAAAGGTCAAAGGTGCTTGGTTGACAGGGCAGGGGTTTTATTCTGAGTATCAACTCTGACTCAACTACAAAAATGCATTTTTAAGACAAAATAGAAGATTCTATTCCTGGTCAGAGTATTCATGCAAATTAGAAGTTGTTTTTAACTTAGGATAATAGCAATATGCTTCTATTTTATTCAAGTTCATATTTCCACTAAATATTTTTAGATTTATTTATTTGATGTATATGGATGCTTTGTCTGTACATATGTGTCATGTTATGCCTGGTGCCCACAGATGTCAGAAGAGGGATTCCATGGATTTGGAATTATAGAAGGTTGTGAGTGGCCATGTGGGTGCTGAGAATAGAACCTGGGTCATCTGGGAGAGCAGCAAGTCCTCTTAACTGTGAACCATCACATATATTCCACATTTTAAAGAGATACCTCTTTCAGCATATATATGTAAATGCAGTTTCTTCCCTACATTCAGAATAAAAGACGGATATTTTAAATGTTGCAATGTTTGGGTAACTATAGCATGTATATGATGAACGTTTGACAATTAAATAAAAAATTGGCATACATAACTCTCTATTTCTTAGCATGCTGGAAAATGTCTGAAAACAAAAATAATAATAGTGTTTACTGAGCACTTTCCACAAGCCTGTAATGCTTTAAACATTCACATACTTCCTTCTATTGATGAAGATGAGAATTAAAATCAATTATAATTCCCATTTTACCCATTAAAAACCAGGGCACTCTCAGTTTAAAAAAAAATGCATCCTTCAAGTCAAGTGTCTAGTGGAGACAGCATACTGGTTCACTGCCCTTATAATTATTAACTACTCAGAAGCCTACTCTAATTACTCTTTGGGTAGAATGACTTTCTTATCATCTGCCTGCATTTCTGTCTTGTTTTGGTTACCAAACCGATACATACAGAGCTATTTCTTCATTCATATATTTTTGTTTCAACATTTACATACCAAGGAAAGGCACCACACTAATTGCATCCCCCAAACAACAGCTACAGAGCTCAATTTTGAAGAAACGAGAGATAAAAGCTAATCTAGTATGTTATTTAAAATAATAAAAAGAATCTATTTAGAGGACTATACTTCTTGACACTTTTGTCAGGAAATCAATCAAATCATGATAAAAGCTGCTGGCACTACTGCTTCCTTTGGAGTTTAATGTGCACACACTCCATTCTGCTCTGCCATCAGCCTTCTTTTATATGACTGGTAACAAAGATGTAGACCAGTACCTTGGCCAGCTTCAGGCTCATTAAGTCACATTATGTCACATTAAGTTGTAGTATTTCTTCTTCTCTTTTCTTTTTTTGGGGGGGATGGGAGGTAGGGTATAGGTATGGAGACAAGGCTGGAGATATGACTGTTCTTCCAGAAGACAATGTTTTGTTCCCAACATCCATGTACGATATCTCACAACACCCTGTCACTCCAGTCCCATAGCTTTCAAGTTTGCCTGCACCACAAGTGTGCACACGTGTGTGTGGCTGGGGGAGGGCGGCACACACAGACAAATGAAAATAAAACAAATATTTTTTTAAAGGTGTTGTATAGATATGGCTAATTGTTCTTAAGTGAAGAAAAAAGAAAAGATAAATGTGGGCTTTTAATTTTTTTTTAACTTGGGGAAAATGATAAATTTCCAGATATAGCAAGATATGATGTCCAGGACCATTCAGTTGGAATATACTCATCTTGGCAAAAGTGTGAGGAGCTCTAACAGGCAATTGCTCATAGAGGGACTATCAATGTGGGTGTGGTGTTAACTACAGTGTTTGGGAGCCTGATACAGGAAGATCTGACAGTGCTGAATGCAAGGGCCTGCCTTGATAAACAAACAAACAAAACAAATAGGAAGCAGGAAAGATTCCAAGAATACATTAAATGTCATTCCTTCTTTGTGGACAAATAAACATGACAGTAAAATCAAAGCCATTTCACATTAAACTCAAAGTACAAGTGAATTTTAATTTTAATTCACTATTCTATTTTTCCCACACATAGAGCCTAATAGCAATTTGTCCATTCACCAGGAAACAGCATTATAGAAAAAAATTTCTGCACTCAAATTACAAAAATTAGATAAGGCTTTGTTCTTTTTCACATTAAAAACTCATTATATTTTTCCCTTTTCTTCTATGACAATTTAAAGTAAAGATAATTATACCTCATATTTGTTTCATATCACAGCTATGACAAATTACTATGAACTTGGTGAACTGACCCATAAGAACTAGACCCATATCTCACAGTTCTGTGGATCTGACATGAATCTTGTATTTAAGCCCAAATCACAGCAACCTTGGAATTGTGTTTCCTTTTGGACAGTACACAAGAAACACTTGTTCCTTTCATGCTGGGTTTCTTAGCTGAGTTCAGCTCTGCAGGTTGTAGGGCCATCTGCATTTCTTGCATACTGAGGGCCACTCCCAGCTTCTTGGCTCCCTGTGTTCCCTACCTCAGGGCCCCTTCTTCACCACTCAAGGCAGGTGTAATGGGTGGAGTTCTTGCTATTCTTGCTAATCACTCATTTGTCCTACTATTGTCTTGTGACCATAACCAGAAAATATCTGTGCTTTGAAGGACTGCTGAACATAAACCTGTGAACCACGCAATAACGCAGAACAGTCTCCTTGCTCACAGAATTTCCTTTGCCATGGAAATTAAGATATCAGTGAGTTCTGAGGATTAGAGTGCGGACATCTTTAAGAAGTTATAGTTCAGCTCAATGTATCATTTAATAGTGTAAAAAAACAGGATTTAAACTAAACATGAGAAATATATAAACTGTGGACACTGCTCTCTTGGTGATAATGATTTAGGAAGAAATAAATAGTTTAGTTGTTGACTGCTGCTCTTATAAAGGGTACACTGAAAACTGCAGAAATGCTAGACCTTGCTGTTCTCTAACTTCTAGGTATGAGTTTTCTGACATTCTTGACTTGGCAGCATTCGTTAAGAATTTGTGGGACTGTAGTGATGGCTCAATACTTCAGAGCATTGGCTGCTATTGCAGAAGACAGGGGTTCAGGTCCCAGAGCTCATGTCAGGCATCTCACAGCTCCAGCAGATTTGATCTGATCCCTCTTCTGACCTCCACAGGTGCCTGCAACCACACACACACACACACACACACACACACACACACGCACACGTACACGCACACGCACACACAGACACACACACACACACATACACACACAGACACCCCATCACACACACACATACACACACACACACACACACACACACACACAGACACACACACACAAACAAACAAATCAAATCAATAAATAAATAATATTTAAAGAGAGAATTTGGAAATAACAACATATAAAAAGGCAATAAGTAGTGATTCAATTTCAATCAATGAACTTTATCCAAGATCAATTGCCCTCTAAACTTTTTTTTTAACTATTTGGAAGATATTCCAATGGAGCCAATGTCCAAATATCCCCAGCATATTTGCAAAACAAAACACAATTATGTTTTAAAATATTCTCTTCTATGAAAAAGACAACAGCAAAAAATTAAATTAGGTGTTTGGTCCTACGTCAACCTCACTGGGCCAGCAGTAACCTAAAATTCAATTTTTTCTGCTACTTAATTAACTGAAGCTACTTTGACGCACAAAGGGAGTCAGGCCAAACTATATTCAGTGAAGTACTCTGTGCTTTTTCCTTTAATTTCTTAATTTTTTAAATTGATTTTTAAAAATTCTTGTGGTCCATACCACAGCTATAGCAACTTGTACTTGGCAAACGCACAGATTAAAAACAAAGGTACTTTATGAGAATTTAGAAGGTGACAAGAGCCTGTGCTCCTTTGATGTCAAGATGAAGATTGCCATGTTGGCTATCTCGCGACCACCTGGCCAGCTCAGAGTCCTCTCACCTTTCCTGAAGCACTGATAAAGTCTAGGAACATCAAAGGGTCAGCTTCAGCACTTCCATTTCCACCATCAGTGACTTTTCTTTCTCTGTTATGAAGAACAGCCAACTGCTCAGTCTAACCCTAACCCGCATGAATGGCCTTCTGTTGCAGAAACCCAGCACTGCAAATATTAATTTGAGTGACAGAAGGAGAGGAGGAGGAGCAATGACTTAACCTATCCCATTGATGGAGGTCAGGCATTCAATGGGCCTTTACAAGCTCCTTTAAAAGGATCATTCAATTTTTGATGAGATGTTAAAAATCAACGAGTACTCTCAGTAGCCATGACAGAGATATAGGAAAAAAAAATAAATGATGAGAACTGAACCAAAGTTTGTGTACCTTAAGCACACATTCTAATACCGAGCTGCATCCCCAGTCTCCAGGCCCTCAAGACACACCAGCATTACTGTATATGGAATGGAACCTGGCTTATTGCCAGATTATGACATGAGATTTCTAAGAACAATTAAAAAGCAGAGAAGGAGGGAGGGGAGAAAAACATAGTGTGTAATGTGAGCGAGCACTAATGTCAGCTCTGACAGGATTTGCCAGTAAACCGCCAGTGGCAGCAGTGATACTTAAGAGGCAGAGCCTGACAGAATGCTTTTGGAGATGTTGAGATACACATCTTTTACATGACAAGCGCTTAGATACAAAGTGACTGAAAAGAAGAAAACAGGCAGCTAGTGAGGATAAGAGAAAGTGGATACTCAGCAAGTGAAGTATGGAGGCTAAATGTAAATCTATCCAAACCAAGACACAATGTTCTGACTCAGCAATCATATCCCAAACCATAGTAATCCAGCCCAGAGCCCAGGAACAGGATTGTACTGAATGGAGAGCCTGTGCAAGGCAGAAGATTTAGGGGGTATGGCCTGTGAGAAAAGACAGAATATAAATGCTACTTGCAAATGTGTTATACATAAAACTACTACGTTTCTACTTCATGTAAATGTAAAAATCTGAGGTGAATGATAAACTTGAATGTGAAAGAAAAATTAAAACTTTAGAAGAAATATATAGATTTCCCCATCCTTTAAGACAAAATAATATCCCTGTACAAGAAGGCAAATATATACTAAAGTAATAGTTAAATATCTACATGTAAGGGTGTCAAAATAACTCGTTAAAGTACACAACGGAAGGCTATACACCGTAAGAAGAAATAGCTGAATCTTATAAAACAAGCAATTTATCTTTTGAAAAAAGATAACTAAATTACACATATTAATGAGAAAAGAGAAAAGGGAAATCTAAACAGGAGACAAAAGCATAAAATAATTAAACAAATAACGCACTTCCCATTCTGGAGCTTGTAAAAAGTTGTTGCTCGCCTGATGGTGGTGGTGCATGTCTTTAATCCCAGCACTCAGGAGGCAAAGCCAAGCAGATCTCTGTGAGTTCAAGACCAGCCTGGTCTACAGAGTGAGATCCAGGACAGGCACCAAAATTACACAGACAAACCTTGTCTCAAAAAAACAAAACAAACCCAAACAAAACAAAACAAAATAAAGTCGCTGCTCAACTCTGGGATCGCTACAATGTTAGCAGTTACCAGCTATTGTTTCAAAGGTTGGGCACTGTACTTATTACCTGTTCTACACAAGGATTTCCACATGGCAGCTTTGCCCATCTGGTTGATGATTCCTCATTGAAGGTGGTGCCAGGTTAGCAGCTATGACTGTGCAGTCTTAACTGTGCCTCATTTAACATTTCCACTAGTTACTCTCCTCATCGCTGTCACAAAATGCCTGACAAAAGCAATGTAAGGAAAGCTTACTTATTGCTCATGGTTCCCAGGCAGGGACTTGAGATGGATGATCACCCTGTGTCCCCAGTCTGGAAGCAGAGAGGAAGATGCTGGACTCTTGCTTCCTCCTTTTTCTCTTCTTACTCAGTCTTAAAATACTGAAATATTCTAACTGGCATGCCCAGAGGTATATCTTCTGGGTAATTCTAAATGCAGTTAAGATGACAATTTAGATGAACCATCCAAACAATTGAATATCTGGAAATTCATCACACACACACACACACACACACACACACACACATAGTATAAAAATTATATGAATATATATGTAATATAGAAAAACAAATGTTTTAAAATAAAAATGTATTGGAATAAAAGGATATAGTCACCTTCTAAAGCATAGGAACTGAATTAAACACAGGTTTAATTAAACACAGCCCTTTAAAACAGCCCATGTATTCAGCTTTAAGTGGCGGCATGAAGCAAAACTGCCATAACCACATGCACAGTGCCAGCACTGCTGAGCTGCAAAACCTTGAAAAGTCACTTCCTGCTGCACATGTGACCTAAGTGGATTTTGTGATTATGTGGGAAGGAAAATATTGCCGTTATTTTTAAACTCCAAAGTAATTAGTAGTTTAAAATAAAACATGCACCTCCTATAACCAATTAGAATTAATAAAGATAAATTTTCCCCAAATAATATTATTTAATCTTCCTTAATTGCTAATTCCTTTTTACTTATAACACATATTAATTGCATGTATTAATGAGGTTCATAGCGATCTTCTTTGTCATTTGTCTTAGTTAGGGATTTTATTGCTTTGCTAAACACCATGACTGGAAGCAACTTGGGGAGGAGAGGGTTTATTTCTGCTTACAGTTCCACACTACAATCCATCACAGAAGGAAGTCAGGACAGGAACTCAAACAGGGCAGGATCCTGGAGGCAAGAGCTGATGCAGAGGCCATGGAGAAGTGCTGCTTACTGGCTTGCTTCCCAAGACTAGTTCAGTCTGTTTTCTTATAGCACCTAGGATGCCTTGCCTGGAGATGCATAGCCCACTTAGGGATGGGCTCAGGCCCACTCACATCAATCACTAATAAAGAAAATGCAACACAGGCCTGTCCATAGGTCAGTTTGGTTGGGGCATCTACTCAACTGAGGATACTTCTTTCCAAATAACCAAATAAAGCCAGATTTTATTTTTATTTACCCTCAGGTGTGTGCTTTTATGAATATAAGTCATAATCAGATCTCTTAGAGCTGGAGCTGGGAGCCTCCTGAGCTGGGTACTAAGAACTAAATTAGGGCCTCTGCAAGAGCAAGTATTCTTAACTACTGAGCCATCTCTTCAGTCCCAAGCCTGGCACAATCTGTACTAGTCTTCCTCAAGTGTCACTCATTTTCAAGTTACTACTGGCATTGTTGAATCTTCCCAAATGGTGTGTCTACAAGAAAAACATAACTGAGTGTTAAGTGATCAAAATTATGTATTTTAACCATGTATATGTGTGTGTACAAATCATAAATATGTTTTGCGTAGCTAATATGTTCAAAACTTTATGAAGCTAAATGGAAAAAAATTTCATTGTTTCAATGAATCAAGAAGGCATGAAACATTCTGAAACATGTCCTGGGTGGTGGGTAATGATGAAACCATGAATATATAATCCTTTGAGTCCACTAATAAGAACTTTTAGATTGGCATAATAAATGAACACCATCTAACACATGCCTTAAGCAAGTGAACTATGGTTCTCTCATGAAAAGTGTTAATTGAGCTGCACTGAGATCAAAGAGTAAAATAACAAACTTGTACAAGCTTAAAGACATAGAATCCACATGAAGACACGGTAGCTGACTTCCACTCTCTCATTTTTGGAGATGTGGGTAAAATGTGTTCATATTAAACTGGAAGTTACACTATAGTTATTTTAGTAGGCATCTATTTTCTAAATGCTACCTAATAAAGTAATTGAATTTGGAAAACACTCAACCTCATTTATGAATAAATTACTACAATTTACATTTAAGACTTGAAAAAAAGTAATTATGTAAGTGTGGTGTGTGTGTGTGTGTGTGTGTGTGTGTGTGTGTGTGTCAAAATGACTCCATTACTTGCAGAGGCCTGAAAAAGGCATCAGATACCCTGGAGCTGGAGTTACTTGTGATTGTGTGTGGCCCAGTGTGGGTAAAAGGAACCAATCTCATGTCCTCTACAAATTAGATAATGCTCTTAATTACTGAGTGATCTCTCAGACCTCTACAATTTATTTAAGAGCAATGTTAAATGCACAGAGCATTTTATTTGAACTGTGTAAATAACTACAAGTTTTACAAGAGTCCCAATGCTCAGTGGAAATATTGGTTCAAGTATTAGGGGGAAACTGCCCTAAAATTGCATGATACCATCTATCAATAAACTTATATAGTTCATAAATTTAATTTCAACTGCACCAATACTTAATCTTCTGAACAACATGAGACCCAACTAAAGTCAAACTAATGAAGAGAGGTTTCACTGTTTTGTTTTTAATTTTAAATGAATAAAGTAAAATGGATTTTTCTGAAAAAGAGGTGTGTAAGTAAAACTTAGAGCAGACACAGATTATTGTGTTTTCAGAATGATATACATTGAAGTAATGGTGCCCGAGACAATGTGAGAAAATTCTTCCCCATAGAAGTGTCATTACTTCTTTTTGTTAAATCATCTCTTCTCTTCAGATAGATGACTGGATATTAGTAAAGCAATGTGAACTGGGGGCCTCAATATCTCTCCATTGGTTATCTACTGCACTGAGATGGCCACTACTGATGAATGCTGTGCATAATCTGAGAATGTGTTCGGAGACTAATGGTGACAAACTTTCTTTCTGTGCTTGAGGGTTTTTTTTTTTTTTTTAAGAAAGAATAGAAAGTCCAAAGTCAGTCACTCCTGAATAAACCCAATATAGAAAACATGTAGTTACAGGGGAAAAAAGTGATTCAAACAGGTAAGTGTCAAGCCCTTTACTAGACTCTGTGCTCATATTCTCCTTTGGTATTCACAGACATTCTAAGTGACAGTCATGATTCTTATGCATTTGGCAACCAGGTAATTAAGATTCCATAATGGTCAGTGGCTTGGCTAGGTCCCATTTGTACTGCCAGGGTTCCAGCACAGATCTTTTAGTCAAAAATGGATGTTTTTTTTGTTTTTTTTTTTTTACTACAGCTCATGTAGACTCTTAATTGATTTATTGTACAAAGACTTTCTGCTAATCCTGTTTATGTCCCTTATGCATTTAGCTTTCTGGTAACAAGTGTTGATACTCCCAGATTGGACAAACTTCTTGGCACTGGACACTTGTTACCCATGAGAATACAGGGTCCCTGAGAATGGTAGAAAGCTGGTGTCCCTTCACAGTATGTTCTGTTAGGAAAGCAGTCTCTCTAGAGACAGAGGTACATCATTCCTACAGTCAGCATAATTCCAACTAGGATCGTCTTTAAAATATATTATCATTTTGTTAAACTAGAGCAGCCAGTTACATTCCATCACAAGATTATTTCTGCCAGAAAAGCCACCAGAGAAACTCTTGTGTACAGATTTGAAACTAAAAATGTTTTCCACAAAATGTTTGATGTACCTGGACACAGTTCAAAATGAAGACATTAGTCCAAATAATTTTCTTTCAGGGTACGACATCAACACTTTTCTGTTTCTTCTAGTGACTCTTGACGTGTCTGTGAAAGATCAATGGCTGAATTGCCTCTCAGTACCTCAACACTTTTGGAAAGACAACAGCCAAGATTTGGGTCATGCATCCATACTTCTCTTTTCTCATCAAACACATGTCTGAGGAGAAAGTGCTAAGGGTATCCACTGATTAAGGGCTTCTAAAAATCCCTGGTGGGTAATATAGCAACTGCCAGATGATGGAGCAGAAGCCATCCACCATAAATTCAAAAATTCATCATGGAAAAATCCCATCTTGGGATTCGGGGGATGGCTCAGTGGGTAGTGTGCTTGCTGCACAAGTATGAAGACCTGAAGCCCAGCACCCCTGTAAATGCCAGGCACAGTGGCACAGTGTTATATCCAGACCACTAGGGAATGGAAACAGGAGGATCCTGGAGGTTGCTGGTCAGCCAGTCTAGTTAGATCTGTATTAGCAAGCTCCAGCTTCAGTAAAAGACCTTGGCTCAAAAATAATAAACAAATGAGTAAGTAAATAGATAGATAGATAAAAAAGTAAAGTTCAAAGCTCTAGAGGAAGTCACCCAATGTCCACCTCTGGTTTCTACACACACACACACACACACACACACTCACAGGTAAGTGCACTAACACACATAACCTCTTGCCTTTCTATGATACAAAAAGATTCCACACATAGCAACCACACGTAGCTTAGCCCACAGCCATCATACCAGACTGGGGATTTTAATATCTCTGTGCATTTGTAATGCTTCCTGTTTGTTTTCTCTTTTTCTTAATCATAGTATCTTTTTATTTTCTATTTTTCTTTTATTGAAAAATAGATATTTTATACAGTGTATCCAGCCTATTTGGATGGACAAATGAATAAGACAAATCTGGAATCCATGACTGAGTTATCAGAAGTCTGAGTTGTTCACTAGTGAACTTTAGCTTGAGGCTGAGCTTGCTGAGGAACACACCACTGAACTGAAACTGAGTCCACATACTAATCCACTCCACTGTGGCTTCTGTTTGAAGGGAGCTAGCAAATCTTGGACTGGCTATGTGTCAGGCTTTAAGTCCTTCCACATTTCAGACTGGTTTCTTCTACAGATGGTGTCTTTAAAGAAGTGTAAGTAGAAGCTTGAGAACAAGAAAGATTGGTTAGATGTTTTGTATACACAGGATTGGCACTTGTTGACCCTATTTACAGGGACTCGCAGCTTAGCAAAGATTAACGGGGAAAGGGGTTTATGAGAAACAGCATGTACTTATTTACTCAGAGTTAATGTCATATTGTGCAATTTAATGTGTGTGTGTGTGTGTGTGTGTGTGTGTGTGTGTGTGTGTGCGCGCACAGATGTGGAGTTCAGGAGTGTACTTGCAAGAGTCGGCTCTTGCTTCCATCAGGTGGGTCCCAAGATTGAACTGAAACTGTCAATCTTGGCAGCTAGCACCTTTATACTCTCAGTCATCTTGCCATCTGGCCATCATACATCTTCTATCTTGTACATCTGAAACTTGTCTTTTTATCAAAGCTGTAGCTTCTGAAATTAGTATTCTTAAATGTTTTAAAGACTGCAAAAAGATATCTAGTCTCACGCTTTCTTAAGAGGTAGAAAGAGAATTAAAAGACAAATGAGTGTGTTCTGTGGTATGCAGATCAATAGAAACAGTGAAATAATTTCCTTACTTCATATTTAATTATAATATAAATAATGAGCCATATATGAAACAGTCTGCCATGGAAGTTGACAAGCAGCTTGGTCACAGAACTTGTAACTTTTAGCGGACATTTTTAAATTCATAAAAGTGTCTCTAATATAGTGAAGGTGATGTTTATCTTCAGAAGCTTTACAATAGATGTGAGAACAGACCCTTCCCTTGTAACTTTAAAGGTTTATTCTCTTAAACTTGTAATTGTGGTGTGTGTGTGTGTGTGTGTGTGTGTGTGTGTGTGTGTGTGTGTAATTGCAGGTATGAGAGTTTAGAAGAAGGCACTGGATCCCCTGTAGCTGAAGTTACAGGAAGTAATGGGCCACCTGAAATGGTCCTAGTAAAAGAACCATGGTCCCCTTCAAGAGCAGGACAAGTTCTCACCCACTGAGCCGTCTTTTCATCCCCACCTTGTGACCTTAAACTTGAGTCACTAAAGCTGAGCAGGAAAAGAGCCATGTCAGACACACTTATCTCTTCACTTCAGCTCCGGGTTCTTTCCCTCCACATCCTTGTTTTCAAATGTTTAGCCCCCGCATTTTCCTTGAAAATAATCAAAGGCAGAAGCTCAATAGAAAAATCTAAAATGATCAAAGCCGAGATGTTTTGGCTGCAGCTGGAGACTCACCAGTCTCAGTCACCCTCCCCTCCCCATGCTGTGTTTTCAGGAATCCCTGGAGTTTGGTGGAATACAGTTGGAAACCATCTGCTTTACACCAAGTCATCTCATAAAATTAATGTGGAAGGAAGCCAAGTTTTAAAATGTGAAGAATTAAACATCAATACAAAAGATTCATTATAATTCAATATAACAATATGAAAACTCTCGGGTTAGGTTATGATTAATCACAAAATCAATGAGGCTGAAAATGTGCAACCTGACTGTTTGCAATAGAAAGACATCACAGTGTGTGGGCAGGGTCTGCAGTTACCACAGAACAGGAAGGGAGATGGTCTCACAATATGGACAGTGTTGGAATAAGAGGGGGAAAGACAATGGACTATGGAGGTGAAGAAGGTAGCAGAAACAAGATGCTGTCAAACAAGAAAGATTTCACAGCAGAGAATACGGGTAGCCTGACTAAGCTCAAAGAGGAGTCTGGGAGGCTCAAATGGGTAAAGCTAAATCCAGACATCTGTCAGGACCAGGTCATTTGAAATTAATGAGCTCTGGTTTATCCTGTAGGCTACAGGGAATGACTAAAGGATTCTGAGCAAGGTAGCCATCTGATCAAAGTTGTTCCGGAATTTTATTCAGGGAGAAGTGTGAACATAAACTAGGAAAGGAATACTGTTAGCGAAAAGATCAGTTACGTTGTCTGCCTATTTGCAGCCATCCAGCCATGAAGACAATCAAAAAGATAGGGGCAGATCAATTATCAGGATGCATGATCTGAACAGATTAGAAAGTTACCTGTCACTGCAGATATGTGAGAAACATTCTGGCTGTCTAATCTGAATTTGGTGAAAGAGTTAAGGATCTCAAAAGGTAATTGAACTACCTGACTTCTAATGACCCCCTTTCTGATCCGGTGTTTGATGTAATGCAGGAAAGTGCCAGGAAAATAAAATGTTTAAATTATCAAATTTAAGGCTTTTCCTGGAGTGATGATAAGAAGGATGATATAATCTCCAAGATAAATCAATCATCTACTACTGAGTATTCCAAAGAGGAATGGAAAATGGGGCCGACACCTAAAATGTTGTAATAGGTAAAGTCCAAATCAGCAGCATGTTGATAATTCAGTGTTTCATATAATTCATTGAGCCTCATTTTTCTAGGCTATGTATCAAGAAGATGATTCAGGACAATGGACTCACAAGACCACATACCCAGTAAAGGATCTGTTTTCAGTTGATGGCTTCTGGGCCAGAGAGCATTATTTTTCTTCAGGGGTGTGGCCCCTGGCACATTGCCCCACTGGGAGGCCCTACACCCATGTACAGTTCAAATTGGACTCAACACATCATAAAAACAAAAGAAGAGGAGATGAAGTAACAAGAGAATGTGGTGGTGGCAAGTCTGGGAAGAAGTCAATGAGTAGGGAATAAATATGATCAAACTACACTGTACACTTGTATTAAATTCTCAAAATACAGATATATTTCTAAGAAAAGAAAGCCAGGCTATGGTGGTGCATGCCTTTAATCCCAGCATTCAAGAGGCAGAAGCAGGCCAATCTCTGTGATTATGAGGCCAGTCTGGTCTAAAATGAGTTCCAGGATAGCCAGAGCTGTTACACAGAGAAACCCTGTGTCGAAAAACAAAAAAACAAAAACAAAAAAAAAAAACAAAAGAAAAAAACGACTTAAGATGAAGCAAACTAGGTTGTCACTGATGGATAAAATACTGAGGAAGTGTTTATCATGTAGTCCTTTCAATCATCCCCATGGACCAAATGGGATACAATCTGGGGAAAATAGCATCTGCCTATGAATGCAATATGTACACTTTACAGTGTGGGTTTTCTTGTGTTTTCTCCTTTACTGGTCTCCTGGAGTCAGGATTACATTTTTTTTCATTATCTTTATAACTTGGAACTGTATGTAATCTACATGTTTCATTTAAAAGAAAACAGGTAACTAATTCATTCTTAATCAATCCACCATGGCCCTTACCTTACTTAATAAACATAAATTTTTCACATGTTAAATTTACAGCTGTGATATTCTTATATGTCCTTTCCTGAACGTGCCCCACATGAAACTGACAGATTTTCTCCATCTTTTCTAATTTATTAAAGTGCTTGTGTGATCTGTGGCTCAATTATTCCAAGAGTTATCTACAGCTACCACTGTCTTCTCCTTTGCTGATTGGTTATAATCAGCAACTTTCACCTATAGGTTCTTAATATAACAATATTTCTTAAACATATGCCCTAGATATCCCTAAAATAGATATCAAGCATTTAGTTCTGAAAGAGTTTTTTATATAAAAGGTTAATATTTTATACTTATTATAAAAGACTCCATTTTTTAAAAGATGTTATTTTCAATTATGTGTGCGTGCTGTGGGTCTGAATAGGGGTATGTACGTGTGGGTGTGGTACTCGGAGGAGCCAGAAGAGGACATTGAAACCCCTGTAGCTAAAGTTTCAAGTAATGTGAGACTGCCAATACTGGTGTTGGGAACCAAACTCAGGTCGTTGAAAGAACAGTAGATGCTCTTAATGACTGCTGATCTGCCTCTCCACCCCCTTTATCTAATAGACATTTTAAAAATGAAATCTCATCCTATTCATGCTACAAACCTGCCTGATGCTGGGTATAACTTTACTAAAGGGTATCAATGAATAAGGAAAAGGATTTCCTGTACAGACACCAGCATTAAGCAGCTGTGATAGCCACATTCTTGTTTTTATGAGTAGGCAGCTTGCTGAGATGCGGTATCAAGGCTTAGGCAGTGTCTTAATTGGGGGTTTTTATTGCTGTGAAGAGACACATGGCCATGGCAACTTTTATAAAGAAAACATTTAATTGGGATGGTTTGCTTACAGTTTCAGAGATTCAGTTCATTATCATCATGACGAGGAGGTGGGGCATGGCAGTGTGAAGGCAGATGCAATGCTGGAGCCAGGAGTCTTACATCTTGCAGGCAACAGGAAGTCAGCTACAAGTCACATTGAGGGAAGCTTGACCAAAAGAGACCTTAAAGCCCAAGCCCACCCCAACAGTGACACACTTCTTCGGACAGGGCTATACCCACACCAACAAAGCCATACCTCCTAATACTATCAATTCCTATGAGATTATGGGGGCCAATTACATTCAAACTCCCACAGTTAGAAAGCAAAGCTGTAGAGTTCTTTCATAACTTATGGTGCTTCCCGAAGAGGGAAATTCTGGTTCTTTAATATGTGGTATGCCTGCACTGCAGAGTCTCTCTATGTGTTTATTCTCACCTCCTTTTCTTACAGCCCAGTATATTCACTAAGTCAATTCCACCACATTCCCTGGCAGCATTTGTGCCTCAGGGCTTAGCTGCTTTCCTACCACTTGGCAGACATACTGAAGTCTTCTTTGCTGTCCAGGTACTACCGCTTTCCATTCCTATCCATCCACTTGTTCCTGGATGGGTCTTCCAGTTTGCACTGCTTGACAACTCTTCATTTGGGCCAAGAGCTCTTACCTAGTATTTGGCTTCTTTCCACAAACTGAACCTGGTACCACCTTCACGGCCCTCACAGGCTACACTCACCTGGTCTCAAACTGCAGCCCCAGCAAAGGCTATGTAGTCAATCAAGTGCACCAGCCAGCACTTACCTTACTTGGTCATTTGACTGGCAAATGTGGATAAAGACCAGATGTGCCTAAAATATCTAGAAGGGCCAGAATAAGTTCTTTAAAAATAAAAGAAAAAATAAGACGACACTATTTATTCATCAAAAATAAAGAGATAAAATACACCAAGCAAACAAAGCATGACCAAGGATAGCAACTTCAAAAAATAAGACTTAAATGTAGGCCTTTACTAAACAAGGCTCCTGCCATCTCAAAGCTCTAGAACCATTGGTCAAGGTCTCTTCGTGGAACAAATCTCTTTTCTAAACTCAGCTTTGTCCTTTAGCAAAAGGAATTATTTTTCAGGACCGGAGAACAGCCTCTTCAGCTAAGAGCACACTCTGCACTTGCAGAGCATTGGAACTCAGTTCCCAGCACCAACATTGGACAGCTTACAACCACCTTTAGCTCTAGATCCAGGGGAGTTTGATGCCCTATTCTGACTCCTGTGGGCACTGCACTCCTATGTACATACCAACACATAGGCACATAGAGACACATAATTAAATGTAAAACAAATTTATTCGGGTAGAGAGATGGCTCAGCAGTTAAGAGCACTTGCACCTCTTGCAAAGATTTGAGTTTGGTCCTCAGCACAGAGACATCAGGTGGTTCACAACTGCTGATGTCTACTACTGGCCTCTGTGGGGACCTGCGTGTGTGTGGCATACATACAAACACGCAGGCACACAGAAATCAAAATTAAATTAAGAAAAATAAATCTACCGCAAAATAATCACTTTCTTCCCCAGTTGTATATTTTAAAACACCTGCTTTAGTGGACTTGTGTCCTTCCTGTGGCTTAGCATGAACACATGTGGTTTCTATCTTATACCTCTTTTTAATTTATAACCTCACCAAGGTTGACCATTTACTATTTTGTCATGTGTGTCAACGTCTTAAGTAAGTTATTAGGAAGCAATATTGGTTTTCACATACTGTTTTAGTAGAATTCTAGATTCAAGAAGACTTATAATAATAAGAACACCAAACAGAACTCTGTTTCAAAATACAACATGACTTTGAAGGTAATTCCACACCAACACACTAGGAACATGTGGATTGTAGACTACCAAGGAAAAAAGAAAGAAAGAATTCCAGGATCGATTTTTATCTCCCCGTCACCTACATTTTACCAGTATATTTCATTACCTTATAACATTTTCTTTCATTGGAATAACTATCTCTCTTTGACTACATGCTTGTCTGCGTACACAGCCAACATTGAGAAAATAAAAGCAAAGAAACATTTTAAGGCCTGGAAAGATGGCTCAGCAGGGAATAGCACTTGCTGCTCTTGCAGAAGATTTGAGTTCAGTTCCTAGCGCTCTCAGCAGGTGGCTCGCACTGCCTACAACTCCAGTTCCACAGGACTTGACACCATTTTCCAGCTTCTGTGGGTTCCTGCAAGTATGTGGTGTACACACTGACAAGTAGACACCCTCAAATCAAAACAAACTTACTTTTGAATTAATAGTTTAAGAGTGTCAGTATTTCATCTGTTGGGTCTCTGTACATCAAGGTTGAATTTCAAACATTTACCAGATTTGCCTTCATTGGAAATAAAAATAAAGAGTCATTCTAATTAGTAACATTAAAATCCCCATTTTCTTTTAATGAAATTATTCTTCACCTGAAAGAACAAAATTTTTTTCTGTGAATTATGTAGTTAAACTTAAAGCACCTTGCCCCTCCACCCTCCCCACTTCCTTCTGTGAAAAATGTCTTTCTTTGCAGTATTCAATTCTGAAAGTTGGAAAGGTTAGACGATATGAGCTGGATTAAGATATCAGGATAGTGGTTTTTTTTTTTTTTTTCATGAAAGATGCTTTAAGCTAGTGGCTGACTAAGAGATTATTGGAAGACCTTTCTGCACAGGACGCCCCTGGCAATGCTGTTTTGTTGACTGCCTAACAAATGTCTTTTAGAGAGTCACCCACTGCTGCTTCTCTTTAATGATGCCACTGCCCTTAGACCTGCCCAAAGCCTGATGCACAGCTCCCCACTTTCCTCATTTTCTGTCTACCTTTTTGGGATGCTGCTTTATTTAGTCTTCTTGGACACTGTTTTGTCTACCTGTTTCATGGCTGCCCAAAGCTTTCACAAGCACATCCTTAGCTCTCTCTCCTCTCTGTAGTTTGGCTGGAAAACCTCCTTTATTGCCACTTCACTAAATGAATTCTAAATTCCTGTCTGCAACAGTCTGCTAGATACTGTATTCAGGTGAATCAAATCCTAACTAGCTTCATTTTAATCACAAAACAGCCATGTCTCCTTGTACATGACTCCAAAAGCTGAGCATAAGGAAATCTGGTAATAAATCTTGATTCTTCCTTTCATACATAACTTCTGTTCATCAACCAGCAAATGCCAAAGCTGCTACTATTTTTACAATGGAATTTTGCTATGTAGCCCATTCTGCGCTCCAACTAGAGATCCTCCTGCCTCTGCCGCGTGAACACTGCCATTTAAAGCATGCACCACACCTTGCCTTTTCTTAGTAATGTGCCTCAAATTCTTCCATGAGTTTCCAACTTATCACCGATGTGTTGTCAGTTCACTGCCTTCTCAGGGTCTGTGACAACTAATCCCCTCCTTCCTGTCTCCAGACAAGGTCATCAAGATCCTTCTCCAAACTCTAACTACAAACAGTTACAGTGTCGGCCTGATCAAGCCACCCCCTCACTTATGTCCTCACTCTCCCACCCACCCCACAGACACACAGTACTGGGGTTTGCTGTGTTTCTGCAAGGATTACCAGATCCTAAATGTAAAATAACCAAAGAAAAAACAAATGAAAGAAGGTTTCATCAAAATGGTTTAATTCATTATTTAGTCTCTTGAGTACATTTATTATATTAATTACATTTATATTTTTATTTACTGTGTCAGTGTAGGAGGGATTACTTGACAGAGCACACATATAGGGGTCAGAAGGCAACTTGCAGAAGTTGGTGCTCTCTCTCCACTATATGGATCATGGAGATTGAACACAGGCTTGGCAGCAAGCACCTTTATCCACTCTGAAATTTCTAGCAAACCACTACAGAGGTATGTGCACATATTAAAACAGAACCAGTGAGATGCCCATCAACAGATGAATGCATAAAGAAAATGTACTGCTTACGTATAATGGAATTGTGTTCAGTCATGAAGAAAAATGAAATCTGCAGTAAAATGGAACAAACTGGAAAGTGTTTTGTTAAGTGAGTTAAGTCAGACTAAGGAAGACAATTACCCTATGATTTCTCTCATATTCGGGATCTGTATTTGTGTGTGTGTGTGTGTGTGTGTGTGTGTGTGATGATAATGCTGCTGCTGCTGCTGCTGATATTAGAAACTGTATCATGAAAGAGAGGGAACAGATCTTAGGATGCTGTCGGACAGGAAAGGAAAGTAGAGTTTAATGGAACACATGTGGCCACGGAAGCAGAAAGGGAGTCTATTTGGGAGGAAAGAGGGCAACAAGAGGGAACGGGAGAGGTTGGGAAGATAGAGAGGGAGGGGAATGAGTAACAAAGCATATTGACACACACATCAAAGTATGTCGTCATGAAATCCATTACCTTTTCACTTTTGAGAGAGAATCTCACTATGCAGACCTGGGTTGCAACTCACTGTGTATACCAGGCTGGCCTGGAGCTCAGTGGTCCACCAGCTTCTGACTCCCAAGGGCTGGGAGTGAATGAGTGTGCCACCAAATCTAATTAACATTACTGTCTATGCTAATTTTTTTTAAAAAAAAAAGGAGCAACAGCAAAAAACTAGGATGCAGCTGGGAAAGCTTTCTAGTCATAGTCCCTGGTAATAAACCAGATTTAGGCATGTTTGGAGGGAGATAAAAATGTGCACTTACCATTTCCAGCACCTTTATCACATTGGACAGAGGTGCTATAAAATAGACTGGTATAGTGAGGTGTGAATTAAGTTCACTTTTGAGTCATAAAAATCAATGCAAGCAGGCATGCTCCTGAGAGGAGGAGCTCTAAAATAACTAAGAGGGTGTGAGGCTTCCATTTAAACCAAGACTCAGTCACCTCTGCTACTCCCCACTGGAAATACTCAGTCTCCTCTATTAAATGTGTTAGAGATTATTCGTGATGATTAATTTGATTTTTGGAAGCTGTCTTCCACTGACAGGAATGGGTGTGTTCTACATTTTTAAGTTGTTTTTTAAGAACTTGACTTTCAAATTGACATTTATTTTGTAAACATTAGTTGAGCCCTCAAAAGCATGTGATAAACATAACAAAATGGGATTTAACAGGATATTTTTACAGTGCCCCTTCAGCATTCATATAAATAATTTTTGTTCTTTATTCTTGAGAATTTCATATAGATATAAAATGAAATATGAACATAACTACTCCCCTTTTTCCCCAACATCTTCTCAACAACGCCCAGCTTCATATCCTTTTTGCTTTTTTGGTAATACATCAAATCCAGTTAGTGCTGCCTATATGCATCTTAGTGTGGGGCCATCAATTAGAACATGGAAAGCCTATTAGTGGCCATAACCTCGAGGAATAGCTCTTCCTTCCCTAACAGCTAACAGCTGCCAACAGGTCCACAGTTAAGGGATGGGTCTTGGAGACCATCTACCCCACTATGCTGGAACTTTGGCTGGCTTGATCTTAGGCCAGTATTGTGGAAATTAGTCTGGACATTTCTCCAGTGGCTAAAGGTAACACTGCCATTTGACCCAGCTATATGACTCCTGGGCATATACTCAATGAGACTTTGTATCCTACTACAGAGAAACTTGTTCATCCATGGGCATTTCTGTTCTATTCACAATAGCTAAGATAAGGAAGCAACCTAGATGTCCATCTGTTGATACTATACAGAATAGGTATTCTGTATGGATAGATACTAAATACCTGATACATATACACAATGGAATATTGTTCAGCTGAAAAGAAAACTGAAATCATTAAATGTGCAGCATACACTTCTGTATCACTTCCTATTATAAGGAGAACAGCATTCATATGTAACAGGAGGACGTGGACAAACATCCACACAGTAGCACCTGGTTCTTATTCTGCCCCTTCTGATGCACTCGAGTCAGAATGGGTTCCAGGAAGGCTGCTTGGAGGTAACCTTAGTTAGGTGGACAGAGAACAGCAGTGGCCAGACCCTGTGGCTTCAGGCAATGAAATACTCAAGTGCTGACATATCAGGCAATGTGGCCTCAACACCATTTAGTGCGATGACTTTCAGTGACCAGGGTGCATTTTAGCAAATCATACTTCCTCTAAATTAGAAAACCCAACTCATACAGTATCAGTACACTGGTGTGTTTCACACAGTGTAATGACAGGTTGACTTAAGAACAACAGATGATTCAAAGTACTTTACACATTTTTATGAATGTTTAATTTCTAAATTATAGATAGAATTAATTCTGTTTGAATAAATTAAGATCAACTCCTACTTCCCTTGAGTGTTAAATAAGGTTCCTATGAGAAAATATGAGCCCCATGTGCTCACATTGCTAATACATTGGACAATGGTATTGATATAATAATGGGATATAGTCTCAATAGTGTCATTACACTGTTCCACACAGGACAACTCCAAAACAGAGCCAGATTTTTGCCATGAGGATTAAAGGGATAACATTTCATTCCCTTATCAAAATGTTTTGTTGTTGCTGTTGTTGTTTTACCCTAAGCAGACAAAAACATGTTATTTCCTAGAATTTGGCAGACTCCTATCTATTCCAGACAGCCAACACTGAATCCTAGTATTAGTTGTACAACGAGTGTGCTTTTATATACATATGTGGACCAGTAGACACATTCAGAAGGAAGTGATGTTGAGAGATGGAAAGAATTCACCCATCCTGATCATCAGGTGCTTCAGTTTTTCAAAACACCAAAACAACAACAAAAGTCGGCAGCATTGCCAGAGACCTTGTTTGCTTTACATTGAACCTTCATAATCACCACACTGCTCTATGAATGGACATCGTCTTACCATAGGAGGACAGACATTGTTGTGTTGTGGTGATGGCTTATTATTAACATTTTGAAACATTTATTTACTTTTGGTTGGATTGTTTGTTTATTATTTTTGAGACAGTTTCTCTCCATGTAGTCTTTGCTTGCCTGTAACTTGCTGTGTAAATCAGTTTCTCCTCAAACATACAGATCACAGAGATCCACCTGCCTCTGCCTCCAGTGTAGGATTTAAGGTGCGTGCCATTTATATTTATACTCTGTGTGAGTACATGGTGTGTAAAAGTGAAGGTCAGGGGACAACTTGTAGGAGTCAGTTCTTCTTTCCTTCCATCTGTGTGCTCTGTAGATTGAACTCAGGTCATCAGGCCTGGCAACAAGCACCTTCAGTCACTGAGTGATCTAAACAGCCCTGCTATGGACATTTATGTATTCTAAAAGACGAATATCTTAGAAAATAAGTTTACTCTGTATTTTTTATTCTTTCTCTTTTTTCTGACATGCAAACACACACACACACACACACACACACGAACATGAACACACACCTACACACATACACACACACACGTGCACACACACTATTTCAGCATCAAACAAGACTCAATATTTTAAACAGGTGCCTCTAACTTACCTTTATGTGTTCTTTCAAATCAACATAAAGGAAAGTGTTATCACACTGTTTCAGAGAGAGTTTCACATATTTATAGCATAGCACATGACTGCTTGACTGTTGCTGGGATGCAAGACTGTATATGGAAGGCATTTGTGTTCACACTACCTGCATTTCCTTAAATGTTTAGGAGTCACACTAAATAACAGTAAAATCCACACATCCTGTTTAAATAGTAGTGCTGAAAAGCTGGGCTGTGTTTTATTTATACATGTATTCATTCATTCATTCCAATTTTTATTTATATTCTCATCAATTTCTCTTCCAAGTGATTATTTCCAGCAAGACACGTTTCCCTCTGTCTCAACTCTTAAACATTAAGGGCTACAAAACCCTGTCAAGTAATTTTTCAGTCAAGATGAAGATTATAACCCAAGCTAACTATGATGCCTAATTATTTTTTTCTAAAAATACAGCTTTGAATAACAACATTTATCACTATGACAATAGCAAAATTATATATATATATATTTAAATTTTATTATAAACATATTGTTATCAAAACACGGTGGCAGTCACATAACAATACAAGTATAAAGAATAATGGAGCACAGGTCTGAGGAGATGGCTCAAGAGTTAAGAGCACTGGCTTGTTTTCAGAGTGCCAGAGTTTGATTCTAAGCACTCATGCAGCAGTTCACAATCATCCATAACTCCTCCAGTCTCAGATCTTCTAGTGGCATTTGTGAGCATTGCACACATGGAATGTACAAAAATACATGCAGGTAAATCAAAGTGAAGAATAACAGAAAACAAATGAGAATCTACAAATTTATGGTTAACTGACCTTGAAAGATCAATGATACTGAAACAAAGAGATGGGATGTCCACATGCAGACTAATGCATCAGTACCAAAGGGTCATAGCTCACACCCATAATCTCTGCACTTGTCAGGTGGACGGAGAAGGATAGATAGTTTGAGGCTAGCCTGGGCTACATAGTGAGTCTTTTAAAATCTAATAAACAAAGAATGTGGTTGCAAATCTACCCTCCACCACATACAAAAGTTAGACCAAATGTTTCAAACACACACATATCAATGTTTAAACTCCAAAATTCTCAAGAGGAAACATACCCATAAATATCTATGTTTTGGGGTGAGACAATAATTCATTAAAATGATTAATGGGAATGAAGGAAAAAAAAGGATTAATCTGACTGCTTTGTTCAAATGATCCTGAAAAAAAAAAAATGACAGAGTGGAAGAAAATACCTGTAAGTGACATAACTGACATATATAAAAACAGCATGTCTATTGTTATTCTTATACGATACACAGGATTTATATCCAGAATACACACTGTCAGCATTAAATGCACTGGGTGGGTTAAAAAGTACATGCACTGGGGAAGGAGAAGTGGTAGTGGTTGAGAAACAGCTGGGGTGGGAGGAGCAAGGAGTCATGCTTGATTTGATCAAAACTCACTGTAATACAGGCATGAAATTTTCAAACAACAACAAAACCACAAATATCCCAGTAAATATGGGCAAGAGATTTAAATAGAGACCTTTCTCAGGATATATATTGACCATCAAGCACATTTAAGAAACTTAGCATCAATAGTCAGCAGGAAAGTACAGATCAAAACGCAAGCTGGTGTGATGATGCCTACCGACAATCCCAGCAAATCAGGAGGCTTTGGTAGGTGAATCCCTATCCCAAGCCAGCTTTAGCAACTTAGCAAGCTCTGTCTCTAACTGGGCGGTGGTGGCGCACGCCTTTAATCCCAGCATTCAGGAGGCAGAGGCAGGCGGATCTTTGTGAGTTCGAGGCCAGACTGGTCTACAGAGCGAGATCCAGGAAAGGCACAAAGCTACACAGAGAAACCCTGCCTCGGAAAAACCAAAAAAAAAAAAAAAAAAGACTCTGTCTCTAAATATATGAATATATGAAAAGGTTTGAGATATTGCTCAGTGGCAAAGTACTTATATAGCATAACAAACAGCCTGCAAAAGTACCAGCCCAGTATTATTTCACACCCACTAGGAAGGCTATAATTACCCATATATAATATAGCAAGTCAGAAAAGATGTGAAGATGCCGTAACCTTCATACTGCTCCAGGCAAGTCAGGTTGTGCAGGCACTTTAGAAAACAGTGTGGCAGATGTCCAAGAAATTAAACAGTTGCCATGTCACTAAGTAACTCCACAACAGTCACAAAAGCTGGCATGCTGTTCTCATAGCAGCACCATTCCTGATGCATAGGAGTGAGAAATACCCAAATATCAACTCATCAATGGAAAACATGGGCTATGCAGACCATGGTGTATTATTATGACACAAAAGGAAATAAAATACTGGTGAATACCACCCAGGAGCTTTGGCTATAATGTCCTAAGCAAGAAGATAGACTTTAAAAGTATGAGGTTGCAGAATATAAAATGTCCAGAAGAGGTAATCTGTACAGTGACTGTGGATACTAGGATTGGAAGAGAGAGAGAGAGAGAGAGAGAGAGAGAGAGAGAGAGAGAGAGAGAGAGACTATTCTAGTTACTGACTGTGGTTTAAAGAAAATGTTCTAGAATTAGATGGTGGCACCATGGCACCATCTTTTTCAAATATTCCAAAAGAGCATATGTCGCATACTTTGAAGATGATGAACTTCATAAATGTTCATAAAAATAAAGTGACTCATATGAATGAAGTCAGTAATGAATGAAGTCAGTAAAAAATGAAAAAATAATATTAAAATGATAAAATTTGGAACAAACCTGAAAGAAATAATACTAAGTGAAACTGGGATCGTTTTCATGGTGTGACAAGTGCAGACCCTCCCCACAGAGTAAATGCTGGGCACTGGCAATCATCCCCTTTGGCTTCACACTCCCCACACAAAACACACTCACAACCTAGCTTCCATCCAGGGCAGTGATTCTCAACCTGTGGGTCACGATCCCTTTGGGGGATTGAACGCCCGTTTCCTGGGAGTTGCCTAAGACCATCTGAAAACTCAGATATTTAGATGACACTTCATAACAGCAGCAAAATTACAGTTATGAAGCAGCAATGAAGATAATTTCATGGTTGGGGGTCACCACAACATGAGGAACTATATCTCAGCATTCGGAAGATTGAGAACCACCAGCCTAAGGCTTTGTAGACTGTTTTCTACTTGACAGCTTTGCCTATTACATTTATACTCAGTCTTCACAGAGAGACCCAAGAGATATTTTCTAGGGAAACAAAAACCAAAAACCAAACCAAACAAAAACAAAGTATAAACTAGGTTTTGTCCTTGACGCCCACCCTGTTCTTTTCTATGGAAATCATATACTTGAGAAAGTCTCTCCTATCCTTCCAGTTTCCACAGTGCATCCAATTCCCCCTGGACTCTCTCATCCTTACAGACACTAGCCAGAAGAAAAGTCTATTTCAATATCACTATTCCATGCTCATGGCAGGGATCAAACTCTCTCTCATGTTATGTGTCTAACACAGAACTGTGTCATCAACCCTCAAGGACTGTGTGTGTGCGTTTAGTGGAGGGAGAAACTCCACATACATTGACGTGTGGAAGTGGTATGTATGTAGAGGGTGAAGGTACGTATGGAAACCCATCACCTATTCATTTATTCATTTGTTTTAAGATGGGGTCTCTCAGTGAACCTACAGTTTAATGACTTAGATAAGCTTACTGGCCAGTGAATCCCAGTGAGCTGTCCCCTCCCCAGCATTGAAATTACAGGCACATACCCTCACCTATTAGTTTTGTTTTAAACACAGGTAGTGATGATTCAAACTCAGGTCGTCATACTTCCCTGGCAAACATAGTATGGACTTAGCCACTTCTATAGCCCCTCATTGTGCTGTGTCATTTCTCTTATATAATATGAAACATCCAGAATCTAACAACCAGATTCTTCTAGGCATCATCTTGTATTTTAACTGTGTGGACATTGTTGTTCTGGCTATTCACAGACGACACCCTCCTTTGTTTCCTCCTTCTTTCCATACGCACTCATCAAGTGAAACAAACTCGGGGTACATTGCCTTCTATTTTTCTCCATTATCACTTCACTGAATTCTAAGTTGGATGAGTGTTAAGGACCTCTTAATTATCCAAGCTGGTAGTTCGCCTAGTTTTGACACTAATTCACTTCTCTGAATCACTTGATAGTTGTAGTCAACTTTTCTCCAACCTAGAATTTTCTTTCCTCCTCCTTTTTTCTTTCTTTTTTGTGTGAGAGTCAAAGCTTTCAGCAGTCAATCTTCGTCCCTCCACTGCTTTTGCTGCAGGGCACAAAAGTTCTTAGAGTAGTGAGTCAGGCCCTGGAGTCATTGGAAGCATCACATCCACACACTAGCCGAACTAACTTCTCAGGATCTTAACTTTTTAGTTTCTAGCATAAACATTTCATCTCAGGTCTATATAAGTGATATTATATAAGTATATGTACACATAGGTGTTTGTATATGTACATACACACATAATTTTAGTGGCCTGTCACGTTGATGCTAATTTTGTTTTAATTAGTACTTTTTTATTTTTCTGTCATAGTTACTAGTATTCCATTCTCTTAAGTAATACTTAAACTCTATCCTGGATTCTTCTGTGTTTTCCACGCTCGATTGTGTCCCACTGCCACCAGAGCCACTTCAAGTCATCCTATTTACTTACTCACTTGCTTACAGAACTGCAGTTCATGATCTCTGCCAGTAGCCCCAAAGTCTTTCTGCTTTGTAGCCTACAAATATGACCATCCTCCCAGGTGTCAGATCTCAAAGCCAGGTACTAGCTTTGGTATGCCCCATGGAAAGAAACAGTGTGTTCCTAGTTTGCTCAGCTATGTCTCTGAAATGTTCCCCATGTATAACCCCTGTTCTCTATTTCCATAAGGAAATGAGTCATACCCTTTCTTCTATACCTCACGTACACATTAAAAATGTCACTGCTAAAATCCAGGTCACAGGAACCTAACCTACACACACCTACACAACCATAACATCCAGAGAGTCATGCATTTCCTGGACTGCAATCAGCACTATTGAAGAGTACCTAGGTGATTTTTTTATAAGTTGTCAAATTCAAAACACAGTGGTATGCATTCTAAAAACAGTCTCTGCCAGCCTAATTCTAATCCCAGGTCTTTTCACAGTTCCTTCTTACCCAGCTATATTTTTCTAAAGTTCAAAGTTTCGAAAATGCTACTTTAAAATATGTCATGCTCTCTACAGAGTAAAGTCCATCTTCATTCTTCAGTATTCACTCATAAAATTGTCTTTAACCATTTGTAGTAATAGGTTCTGAGTCCATGAAATCTAAAGACTAAGCCTCTAAGTAGCTAACAATTTATCAATGGGTGGGGGTACAAACAGAGGCATAATTTAAACACCTCTATGACATTAAACAAGATTTATATTAATTGGAATTAATTTCCTCCTTAGTTTTATAGCAAAGCTTCCACTGTTTAGCTACTTCCATAGTAACCAACTTTGCCCAAGCACCAATGAAAAACGATAGTCCCCCTCAAATTCCCACAAACCTCTGAGTCTTTCGGCATATAAGATTTGGCTCAACATTTGCGCTCTAAGTGGACCTCTGTCCCCTACTATCATTTGCACTTCCTTGGAACCCTTGGCATCCTTAGTACTCTATGAGAAAGAAGTTCTCCTGGCACTTGAAGCTTGTTCTCATTTCTTTTCTGTTGTTGTGATGAAACACTTTCACCAAAATGAAACTTAGGGCGGAACGAGCTTGTTTAGCTTATGCTTTCAGGTTAGGAAC
Source organism: Peromyscus aztecus (assembly GCA_902168405.1). Classification (NCBI taxonomy): domain Eukaryota; kingdom Metazoa; phylum Chordata; class Mammalia; order Rodentia; family Cricetidae; genus Peromyscus; species Peromyscus aztecus. Next base: position 29,613 of record CABHPQ010173480.1, read on the forward strand.
CATCATTGAAGGAAGTCAGCCCAGGAACAATGAGAACTGCTGTTTGCCTTTCCACTGACATGCTTGTGCTCACATAGATTTCTTATCTAGTCCAGGACCACCTGCCCAGGGATGGTGCTGACAAGTAGACATCCTACACAGGCATGTCCACAGGTCAGTCTGATCAAGGTAATTTCTCATTAACCCAGGTTCTTGTCTTCCCAAAGTCTCTAAAATGTACCAAGTTAACAGTTAAAGCCAACCGCGACTTAGCAGCTCTGTATGGAATGCATATCTTCTTGTCTTCATCATAAATACCATATATTTTTTTCTGTTATGGTATGTTGTAGGAAAGCACCCTTGGGATAGCATTTACAGCATAACCCACTGACTTTTCCCAGCACCTACCATATACCAACAGCACATTTACAATGAACACAAAAAGACTCACAGGTAACTAAAATTTTTATGAAAAGATGAATGCCGGTACACATTACAAGCTTTACCATACCAGATGTTTGCTAAATTATCACCACCAACAAAAAATCAAATCTCATTAGGTTGGCATAAATAATGAGACAAACCATTATTCTCACATCACTAAACAAGTGAATCACTCATTGTCATAGCATGACATTCAGTGAGGAGCTAGCAAACAGCATATGCACATCTATGAGCAACCATCTTCCTAGCCTAGGATTCTGCTTAGTCACACAAAGAATATTATTTAAATTTCTTTATTTTTATTTTTATTTTTTTGTTTTGTTTTTGGTTTTTGAGACAGGGTTTCTCTGTGTAGGTTTGGTGCCTGTCCTGCATCTCACTCTGTAGACCAGGCTGTCCTCGAACTCACAGAGATCCTCCTAGCTCTGCCTCCTGAGTGCTAGGATTAAGGGCATGCACCACCACTGCCTGGCTTATTTAAATTTCTTAAGAAAGTTTCAGAAAGTTCTAATAGCCGTAGTATTCTGCTCTGACACAGGAGTACTTCTTTGAATATGCTTGTTTATTTTCTACTCGCATGCACATAAAAAATTCTGGAAACTCTATGTACTTCTGTGTCATGACCCATCATACTCCAACATTAGATAAAATGTAATTAAGGTCGGTTCTTTCCAGAAAAATCTTATGTCCAGGTAAACATAGAATTCCAGAGCTGAAAGCCGTCACTTAATTAGGCTCAAAACCAAAGCATGTACTGACACAGTAATTGGTATTGTTTCTACTTCAAAATATCCAGCTCACGCTGACATAGTTGCAGATTAGTCAATTCTTCTGTACATATGAACCAATGGATATTGTGGTTTGTATGTGAAATATCCCCCACAGGCTCATGTTTAGATACTTAGTTCCCAGCTGGTGGCATTTTTTGAGAGTCTTGTGCAAGTTATAGGAGATAGAGCCTCCCTTTCCTCCCGGTAGGTAGATCCCTGGGCAGTCACTGAGGTTTGAAAGCCTGGCTTCACTTTCTGTTCCTTCTCTGCTACCTGGCTACAAATGCAACATGACCGGATGATTCATGCCCCTACCACCATGCCTTCATTAGCTGCTGGTATGTCTTCTTCACCATGATGGAATGATACCCTTTACCTGGTATACAAGAATAAACCTTTCCTTCTTAAATTGCTTCTTGTCAGATACCTGAAAATTAGCTAACACAAAGGGCCAAGAAATGACCAGTGTGATAGACTACAGAGTCATACTAGTTGCTTTGGATTATGCCTCCATTAGAAGAGCTATCACTTTGAGAGCAAAATGATAGCTTGAAGGAGGGAAGTTATTTCTCCAAGATTTATTATGTTCCATGAGAATCTGCAATTTGTAAGAAGGAATGTGTTCATACTATAGGTGAAAGAATGCAAATGAAACCCGTGGTAAAGAGTTGGAAATGGAGAAGTCAGGAGTAGAAGCCATTTTTAAAGGTAACAGAACTGAAGGATTAGCTAACTTTAAAATGTTCCCTGTTGCAGTTCCAAGATCTCTCCTAAACTCCAAACTTTGGAGTTCAGCCTTCGCATTCTGTTCCCAGTTTTGAAACAAAGCACTACTTGCTAATAAAAGCAGTGGAGAGCTAGGAGATGCATGCACACAAGGAAACTAAACATGATCCTTGAGGCCTAAAATCTAATTATGGCCAAAGGTTTTAACTGTGAAGAAAAGAAAACTGAAGAATAATTTGCAATATTTTTTAAAGTCAAAAGTTATTGTAACATAATAAGCAACAACAAAAGATGACTGCTCTCCAGTGTCACAGAAGCAGGGCAAACAGAATTAGGCCTGAGTTCCAAAGATGGACAGACAGGTTTGAGATGAGAAAGAATCCCTTGACTGTGAATGCTGGCACTTCCTAGAATAGTCTACAGAAAAAAATACTAGAATTTCCTTTTCTTAGATCAGCAAGAATCAGAAAACACTCATCTGTGTACAATGTCTTCACACCAGATTTGGAAAATATGCAAATTCAGTGAAGCCCAATGTTTTTGTGATATTTTTATATGTGATATTAAGATTAGGTAAGTCAAAGTAATCTCTTATTAACTTCTTCCTAAAAAATAAATATCTGCCAAATATTGCATAATGAGTTAATGTTGATCTAATCTATGAAACATGTATTATCCTCAGCTTTCATATTTAAATGTTACTCAACAGGTAATCACATAAATGACTTTCTTAAGGGAAATAATATCTAATGTTAGTTTTGCCTAGCTTCAGGTCCATTCATTGCTCACTTTTGATACCAAATTAAAAGATGCATTAAATAATTGCCTTTCTTAACTCAGGCAAATAGCTAGCTATCTTAACAGCAGCTACATCCCATGTTACTAGAAAAATATCAAAGGAACTGTTCACAACACACCCCAAACAAAAATAAAAGGTGTTATCTTCACCATCAGCATAAGCATCATCCATTTAAGGATATACTAGACTAAAATCACAGCTATCCATTGCTGTTCAGATACAAATTCTATTAGGTAGGTCAAGGCCAAAACTGTAACAATTCTATAAACCAGATCAATTTGCACAGAGGAGATCCTTTGAGTCTCAGCCACTGCTTATTTCTAACATTTCCCAGGTAGGAGGTAAATAAATTAAAAACTTAAAAGTGATGAGACAGATCCAACAAGAGATCGGGCACAGTTCAATATAAGTCTACCATTATTACCAGGAAAACAAGCTGTTCTGTGAGTACTGCCTCAGCAAAATGGCCCTTTCTGTGTGAAGTGTGATCCAACTACCTAATCGCAAAGTAATGAGCAAGTAAAACCCAAGCAAAAGCTATAGTCCTAATCTCCTGAAAGCCAAGGTTGATGTTTCAACAACAATGTGACTCACAGAAGGGGTCTCTTTTCAAAATTCCAATAGACCCATTTACCAAACCACAAAGGCATCCAGGCAGTGAGTATTTCAAATCTCAATTAGAAATTGAATTATCTGTCAACAAAGTAGGTACACTTTCCACATCTGTCCTTACTGAGCTCTTTCTCTACTAAGGAGCCTCTGTGAGCCCTTTCCTCCGCCAAGGTCAGTGGGTAACAGGAAGCTGTGTTCCAAGTATAACCAAACAAGCTATATTCCGATAAACATTGTTTTATCTGACCTTGTTTCAGCTTGGTGTGAAACACTGTTACCAAGTAGCAGGCACAAACGTACACTTGTAAGGCTTGAGATAAGCCAGGTTCTTGTTATGAAATGTTTTTAGATGCAGTTGAGAGTGAGATATGTTCAGACATAGGTAAAACAGAATGAAAGAGCAGAAAGGTAAGATTTTCTTTCTTCAAAGATTATTCCCCTCTGAACAGTTAAAACACCCATGCTAATTACGGAAATTTACATGAGCAGGGGCCTTTGAAGTGACAGTCATCTTAATGTGAAGGCAGTTTGGTCCCTCTCTGCCCCTCCCAAGACTGAACGACCCAGTTATAGGATGCATTTCTGGAAAGGGTCCACTATTCAGGCTGCGAGGCATGTTCTGGACTATAGTACACTCTACAGCAGAGTTTGACTGAGTAGCTTTCATATTTTGGATTTGAAAAAGAAAAGTGAATATAGCACAAAAGACAAAGAGAGGCAGCTACAGTTTGGATTGGGGAATTTTTTTCCCCATAGAGTTGGCTGGAGGTTTTGTTTGTTTGTTGATTAATTTTTGTGTCACTCCCATGGATAAAAAAAAAAAAACATTGTCTACATATTAATTTGCATATGGAAAATGTGCTCACAAAGGATTCTCTGCTAAATGGATGCTAAGCTCAAAGTGCTAAACCCTGCAATCATTCTCCTGTCTCAGCTGCCTCACCCTACAGAGCCCAAGACTCTTTCATCTCTAAAGTGAGAAAATCCAATGACATAAATCAGAGTTTAAACACCCTGATTCCAAATATCAATAGGTTAATACCCACATTGTTCTTTTTCGGTTGTGGATATCATGCCTCTTTGGGATGGCATAGAGCAGATTCACAAGGAAAGCAAAGAGAATAGAAAACTAAGAATGTAGACAGATTCCCCTTCCTCGTGACATCTACGAGCTGACAGCAATCATCTCCACTGTGAAATTATTTGGAAAAGAGGATTACCTGAATATAGTGTCTAGCACAGTTGTATGTTCAACATGATGTGGTTTGGAAATCTCATCATGATAATCTTTCTCGCCTTGCTTTTTATCCAGTTGTGCTCACAGGGCCACAACAGTCTAATAAAGACTGGATGCACACTCATTGGGCTATTTGTTATAGGCTCTGGTGTAGCAATAGGTAGGAGAAACTTACTTTAAGAATTATATGTCATAAGTGACCCCAAAAATTCTATCAGGGAATAGCTGATAAACACCTTCAGCAATGTGGCTGGATACAACATTAAGTAAAAAAAAAAAAAAAAAAAAAAAATCAGTACCCCTCCTATATACAAATCATAAATAGGCTAAGGAGTAATCAGGGAAATAAGAGCCTTCACAATAGCCACAAATAATGTAAAATATTTTGGAGTAACTCCAACCACGGAAGTAAAAGACCTATCTGACAAGAACATTATGTCTTTGAAGAAATAAATTCAAGAAGATATCAAAAGATGGAAAGATCTCCCATGCTCACAGATCAGGAGGATTAGCATAGTAAAAATGACCATCATACCAAAGGCAATCTACAGATTCAATGCAATCCCCATCAAAATTCCAACACAATTCTTTACAGATCTTGAAAGAGTAATATTCAACTTCGTATGGAAAAACAAAAAACTGAGGATAGCTAAAACAATCCTGTACAGTAAAAGAACTTTCAGAGGTATCACCATTCCTGATTTCAAGCTCTATTATGGAGCTATAGTAATAAAAATCATGTGGTATTGGCATAAAAACAGACAGCTATTCTAATCAAATAGAAGATCCATATATAATTCCACACACCTATGGACACCTGGTTTTTAAAAAAGAAGCCAAAATTATACAATGGAAAAAAGAAAACATCTTCCACAAATGGTGCTGGCATAACTGAATGTTAGCATGCAGAAGAATGAAAACAGATCCATATATATCACTCTGCACAAAACTCAAGTCCAAGTGGATTAAAAACCTCAACCTAAATCCAGATACACTGAACTTGATAGAAGAGAAAGTAGGAAGTAGCTTTGAAAGCATTGGCACAGGACATAACTTCCTGAATAGAACACCAGTAGCAAAGACACTAAGGTTGACAATTAATAAAAAGGATCTCATGAAACTGAAAAGCTTCTGTAAGACAAAGATACTGTCAATAGGACAAAATGGCAGTCTATAGAATGGGAAAAGATCTTTACTAACCACACATTCCAGCAGAGGGCTGATCTCCAAAATATGTAAAGAACTCAAAAAACTAGCCATCATAAAACTAAATAATTAAAAAATCTACCTCAAGACTCAACTACACCACTTTTGGGCATATATCCAAAGGATGCATGTAACACGAATTGCTAAATGGTCTTATTGAAAAAAAAAAAAAAAAAAAAAACCAGAGCCAGATATTTGCATGAAAGCTGAGAGATTATAACAAGCCAGCCACAGGTTCTTACAGTTAGGAACTCCTCAGCCCAAGAGAGAGCTACTTCCTATATACTCACACCTATATACTTTTCTGTGCCCTGCCATCTTACTTCTCTCCTCCTAGCTACATCATTTCCTCTTTCTGCCCAGCTCTATCACTTCCTGTCTGTCTGTACACACCTCCAGACCTCTATGGTTAACTAGTGCTGGGATTAAAGACATGTGCCACCATACCTGACTCTGTTCCCAGTGTGGCCTTGAACTCACAGAGATCCGGATGAATCTCTGCCTCCTAGCAGATTAAAGGCGTGTGCTATCACTGCCTGACTTCTATGTTTAATGTAGTAGCTGGCTTTTTCTTCTGATCCCCACTCAAGCTTTATTTGTTAGAGCACAAATAAAATATCACCACAGATGCTCAATCATACCATAAGGACACTTGCTCAACTATGTTCATAGCAGCTTTATTCATAATAGCCAGAACCTGGAAACAACCTAGATGCCCTTCAACTGAATAACGGATAAAGAAAATGTGGTACGTTTACACAATAGAATATTATTAAGCTGTTAAAAACAATGATGTCAGGAAATTTGATGGCAAATGAATGGAAGTAAAAAAAAAAAATCACCCTGAGTGAGGTAACCTAGACCCAGAAAGACAAACATGGCATGCATTCACTCATAAGCAGATATTAGCTATAAAGTAAAGGAGAACCATGCTACAGTCCACAAACCCTGAGGGGCTAGGTAACAAGGAGTACCAAAGATACATGGATCTCCAGAGGAAGAGGAAATAAGGGCACATTTTGGGGTCAGATAGAAACCTGGCACAAGGGAAACTCTCAGCAATCTACAGGAATGACTCCAGCTAAGACGATTAGCAGTGGTGGATGCTTAGCCTAAGTTGGTCATTTCCTGTGACCAGATGGGACTTCCAGGAGGAACTGGAACCCTGACCCAGTCACACAATATTTGACTTACAGTCTGTCCTGCTTATAGGATGTTTGCAGGGGGTGGCATGGAGATTGTGGGAGTGTCCAATCAATAACTGTTCCAGCCTCAGACTCATTCCATAAGAATGAGCCCATCCCTGGCACTGCTAGAGTGCCAGGACCCAGAGGTTGGATGGCCCAGAGACCTAAGATAGAACCAAACACGATGCCTAATGATATTCTGCTATACCCATAGATTGGTGACTACCCCAATTGTCATAAGAGAGTCTTCATCCAGTAACTGATGGAAATAGATGCAGAAGCCCACAGCCAAATATCGGGCTGAGCTTAGGGCATCTTCCCAAAGAGGGGGAGAAAAGATTATATGAGCTAGAGGGGTTAAGGACATCACAACGGAACCACCAGTGACAACTAACCTGGCATATAGGAGCTCACAGTGTCTGGACCAACAACCAGGGAGCCTGCATGGTACTGACTTAGGCCCTCTATGTATGTGTGACAGTTGTGTAGCTTGGTCTACTTGTGAGACTCCTAGCAGTGGGAGCAGGGGCCTCCTTAATACTTTGTCTAACTTTGGAGAATCTATTCCTCATACTAGGTTGCCTTGCCCAGACTTAACACAAAAGGAGGAGATTAGTCCCACCACTTGCCATGCCATGCTTTGTTGATACCCATGGGAAGCCTGAACAGAAACAGAGAAGTGGATTGGCGGGGGGATGGCAGGAAAGGAGGGAGGGGAAACTATGGTCAGGATGTAAAATAAATAAGTAAATTTAATTAATAATAAAAAAGAATTCCATGTCTCCCTTTAAGTACACAGAACTCCAAGTGCCAGACTGTGGCTGTAGCTCCCTTAGTAGAGTATGTGCCTAGCATACACAGAGCCCCTGAGGTGGAATCCCTATACCATTCAAATAGGGTGTGGTGGCACATGTCTGTAACCTCAGCACTCAGGGCACAGAGGCAAAAAAGAGCAGAAGTTCAGTCATTCTCAATGTTCGGGGCCAGTCTTGGATATGTTAGAATTTATCTTCAAAAAATAGAATTATGTGTGTCATTTCTACTGGAAGAAAAAACCACAAAATTATGCCTGGGTTGGAAAGGGTACAGTGCACAAAACTACACTGTCATCTTAAAAGCTTATCTTCTCTCATGTCTACCACCTGCATACATATATTTTCCTGTACTTTTCTTTGAGTTTTCACAACTTTATACATAGATACAATGTACTGTGATCATATTCCTATCCATTACCCATCTTCTCACCTCTACTCCTTCTCACATCCTTCTTCCCAACTAGACACCCTCCTACTTTCATGTGTTTGTGTGTGATAGCCAGTACATTTAAATCAAATTGCTTGTATGAGTATGGTTAGAAAGTTGTTTACTGGTCCATAGGCAAGTGACCAATGCAGAAAATGAGTTCCCTCCCCAGGCAACCATTAAGCAGCTAGCTGCCAATAGCCCCCCCGGGGGGGGGTCCTCATCCTGGACAGAATGCTGAAGGCCTCATTCTTGTGCATACAACCACCACAGATATTATGAATTCATGATTGCAACAGTAATATGTCATGTCCAGAACACAGTTTTTCACAGAACTCCTTCCCATATTCTGATTCTTAAACCCTTCCTGGTCCTCTTCTTCATTATGCATTGGGGCTTGGATTGGGTTGATAGAAATGTCCTGTTTGGGACTGAGCCAAACTCAGAATAAGTGAACCACTCACTTATTCAAATCACTCTGACTAGTTGTAAGTGTCTGCCTTAATCTTAGTTCACTGTAAAAAGAAGCTTCTCTGACCAAGATTAACAGCGTCTTGAGTCTATGAGTATAAACAGCAATATTCAGAAAGTTGTTTTACTATCTTCCTACTTAGCAAATGAAAAGTGTACGTTCCCCAGCTAGGGCCTGTGAACTCCCCAGCTGTAGGTTTTTTGATCATGTTTGTTGTACCAGCCCTAAGCTACCTTAACGGAGACATTTCCATCAATTAAAAGCAAACCAACCTCGAGTGATTTTTGTCAAATGAAGCCAGAAGATCATTATTTTCTCAAGTTACAGGAAGCTACTGGTATTATTTCCAATATATATTCTGTGTCACTCAAGTAAATAAACCTGTACCATGCTTATTAAAACAAAAAAAAAACCAAAAAACAAAAAACAGCCAGCTATGATTCTCCACATGCCTTTGCTAAATGTTGTAAAAGCTCATATGGCTGTGACCATCCCTTTGAAGAATGAGAGATCAGTCTAATCATTCAATAACAAAGGTCTATTTCTAGACACATATTGACAATAGTAGAAAAATACCAAGGTAGATGTAAGCTCTAAGAGCCAGTTATAAACTTTTAACATTTCCTAAATAATCTTTCTTCACTTATAAGTTTGTTATTGACTGAGTCATGTAAGTTATCACAGACTGTATGATCTTTGTACATTTCAGGCAAGGAACCTGTGGAAAATCCTGAAAAGTCTTTGGTATAATAACAAAGGTTGAGCAATCTTTGGAGCCGAATTATGGTCCAGGTGCCATGTTCCCACTTCTCAAATGCACGGTGTGGTTAAGCTAGTCTTCTGGTCTATATCTTGGATGATCCATCCATAAAGACTAAAGGAACTATTCATGGCCCAGTTAGGACTCAAACAATGTCCAGGACTGTTCACAGTGATGTTCAATCTCTGACATGCCAAGGGTAGTGTGACCGGTGGCTCACGGCTGTGTCTCTTTCTGGAACCAGTCTTTGCCCGAAAAGTAGCTGACTTTCCCAAGGTCAAATTTCCTCTGCAGAGAAAAAGAAATCTGAGGATGTGCCAATTTGGGAGCCCAAAGATCTGGTCCCTTTACTCCAAAGACTAACTCAGAGGAATCCCCAGAAGGATTGTGTAGGGAAGCTGTCATTTTTAAAGTTTTATACAAGATATAAAAAGGAAGAATCCAATATTATAGGAATTTTAAGAGTTAACATTAATATTCAGTGACCTGAAATATGCTGCTGCCTCCCTGACCTTATGAATCATCCTGATTAGAGCAGAAACACATAGAAGTGAGGTAATAAATCCAGCCCACATCAGGATCATGGTAGACCTGCAGATGCAACCAACTGGTCATCTTACTGGCCCTAACTAATGGTATAATCGAAGGACACCTAAAAAGAACTCAGTTTTCAGTTGGGGTCTTTGGCTAAGGCTCAGCTGCTGACTTCCTCTATGTCCTTTGAAGAAGGTACATTCATAACAATACCATCAAAGAGGAAGAATTGCTGACCATCCAGAGAAAGCAGCCCCCATCATCCCTCACTTCATGAATCAAAACCAGATGAGAACCAACAGACAAATGTTATGTGCCAAAAACTTAAATAAGCACTCAGCTTTTAGGACAGCTGTGGTGTCTGCTGGAATATTTGTTTCTATCAAAATAGATAAACACACTTTCAGAAAAGTGGTCAAGTTGGCTAATAGGCTCTTTCGTGAAGCTGTCAGAAAGTATTTCAAAACAGTTCATGCTCACCTGGGGGGACGAATTCTTAATATTATCATAAGGACAGAAACATTCAATGGTGAATAAAGCATATGATGCTGATCCAACATAAGGAAACTGCATTTTGACAGCATAGTCATCTCTTTCTTACTAGTTCTTTGAGAGCTGAGTTTTGTGCAATGTGTTGTGATCATATTCATTCTTCTCACCAAACTCTATCCATATCCACCCCACCTTTCCCTATCCACTCAACTCTATGACTTTAAAAAAAAAACTTCAAGACCAATTTCTGTAATTCAAATATTCTTGGAAGTGTGATCTTCCCCTGGAGCATGGTCGACTTTAGTAGAGGATACACTCTCCTCTCCTGGCAGACAGCAATGAATAACTAGGCTCCTAGGCTAAGGGTGAGTTTGCGAGCCCAACTCGCCTCTCCATGCTGAGACTTGGTCTAGCTTTGACTGCACAAGCTTTGTGCATGAGTTCATACGTGTGGACTGACACATTATGCCCAGAAAATGTTTCCTGTGTCATCCACCACCTCTGGCTCTTACAGTCTTCCCACTCCCTCTTCTGCAATGTTCCCTAAGCCTTGGGATGGGATGGAATATAGATGTTCCCTTTAAGGCTGAGTGTTCTGCAGGCTTTTATTCTCTGCACTTTAACCAGTTGTGGGACTCTGCTAATCACCATCTAATGCACATAAAAGCTTCTTAGGTGCAGTTTGAGAGATGTTTTCATCTCCATTTATAGGCCACTGTCTTTTGAGAGCAACTGTGCATATTTGCATGCATGTGTGATAAAGAGTACCAAACCTGAATGACTCTATCCTAGTACATTTCTGAAACAACAGCATCAGGTACCACACCATAAATTTACATGCACTCATCCTAATCTCCTGCCAGTCATACAAACT
>CABHPQ010173481.1:0-11548 GCA_902168405.1 Peromyscus aztecus
ACCAATCAAGTACCTTAGGCAGGCAAGGTGAAACAGCAACACATCTTTTCATAATTAAACAAATGCAGCATAAACAAATGTAACACATCTTTTCATAATTAAGGCAGCAGAAACAAATGTAATACACCTTTACACAGTTTAAAAATAATATTCTGCAGCATAAACAAATGTAACACATCTTTACCCAGTTAAAATAATATTCTGCAACAATCTCCAAATGTGAATTTGTAAGATTGTTTCCTTATGGGTAGATTCTGTTTAAATGTTTGGCAAGGATTCTACATAGGGGATATGTGGACAAGCTTCAGTATGGATAAACAGTTGAAGGATTCTAAGAAGAGGGCATGCATGGCAATTCATTTGGTGAAGAATTTAGTGGATTGAACCTGAGTAGCAGTGGTAAGGACCTGAGATCCAATCTAGGAAAGATTTCAGATTGACTTTCTGACTGACTCTTGTTGTGATAGACGAGAGACAAGGAGGAACATGTAATAATTCCAAGATTACTAAGAAATGACTGATATTCATCAATTCAGGGAATTAGAAAAGAAATAAACTTATTGTGTTGGCTTCTGAGATTTTTTTTTTTGGATGTATAGTTTGAAATCCACATGAGACATTTAGAGAAAGATAGTTGACATGGCAGATCGGGGCTTTAGACAAGCCCTTAGATAAAAATAGTTGACATGGCAGATCTGGGCTTTAGACAAGCCCTAGACTCTTTAAATATCAGTGTGGGTATAAACATTAGCCTAAAGTTAGAAGGTAAGCCTTAGAGACAGATGAGACTGTCCAGATGCAGCATTCACTGAAAAGGGTGGGTTATCGATGACTCATAGCTAAGATCCTCTGCTCTTTCCTTGTAGTTGTCTACTTTGTCTGAATTTTAAGTTCTGAAGTCATTCCATTAACTTGCTCTTTATACATCAATTAAACCCAGATTTCCTGGGTTTCATTACAGATTGTGTTTGCCCCAACTAGACTACAAAACCAGTGGCACTAACCTCATAGTTACATTTGCAGTGATCCATGTTTTAGCCAGGTAAGTGTGAAGTGTATCCAAGGATAAGAAGCACACCTCAATTAAGATGGGACTGTCTAACCTACCCACATTGTTATTTGGTTCAGTCCCAGAATGTGTGGATGTGTGTTATGCAGATCGACCAAACACACTAAAGATAATCATAAATCAGCTGTGCATGTACATATGCATGATTGTATAACCTGGATTGCAATTCTGCAATGGAACAGCTCCAGACTGACTTAGAAGAAGACAATGAAAGGAAGAATGTTCTCTCAACTCTGTGGAATAATTTGACTTTATCAAATTTTGATGCTGTATTTCTGCTGATAGCTCTCATCACATGGAGGAAAGAATCAGGATTCAATTGTTCTCTTCATTCCTCAAAAAGTCTTTTATACTTTCTCTACAGGTAGAAGCTTAGGATATTATCAGCACTAAAGAGTGTTGTGGCACTTGTGAATTCCTTCTTCCCCAACCATCCAACTTGGTGAGAATCATGTCAGATGAACATCTACAAAATGGAAATTATTATTCAATGAACTCTAAAGCGATAAAGAGGATGAGGCAATGTAAGGCAAGGGGGAAAGCCCAAATTCTTCTTGTAGAGAAAGACAAGACTGAGCCCGGTGGAGAAGGCTGAGTGTTTGGCTGCCAATATCTATTACTTAACAACTGACATTTTCCAGATCTCACTTCGGGGAAGGCAACACCTGATTTCACTTAAAGTTGCAGCATCTGCCCTACTGCTTTCCCCAGCCAGCCTAATGCCTCACCCACCAGCACCATGATGAGCAAAGGGAAGGAGGATGCAATTAGCTGTGAGTGGGGGTTGGGATGAGTGGGAACCTAAGAGTCATCCCTGGAGTTCTGATCTGATAGTGCAGATAGCTGCCTTGGGGGGTTTCTCCCACATGTGCAACACCAGCAAACATAGACAAGTGCCAAGAGGCAAGACCAGGACTGGCAGGGTAATCTCTACATACTGTGATTGGCTTTGGTGGTAGTGATCCTTTTCAAAGCTGTGGCTCTCTAGCTATGCTTTCCCCAATCACAGTCACTGCTGGACATGTGGAGCAGATAAAAACATTTCTCTCAAACATTAGTCTTGCCAAAGAGAACTAGTAAAAGAGGATCAGAGCACTAATGCTGAATTATTTTGTCTCTCATTTAGAGCTCTTGGGCTCTGCTCCAAAATGTCCAGTGATCATGCCCATGGGGCGAAAAACAACACACAACTGAATACTGTTCAGAATTTAAATTTGCAAATAATTCTCATATTCAACACTTTGCTAATGACATGTTTTTCTCTCTAGAATTTAATATGGATGATTAATTTTTGTGGCATGTTCAAAGCATGGTGCACTTTTTTTTCAAACCCATTCTTATAGTGAATCAAATTAATCAACAAATGGTAGACTTTTAATTTTAATTAAGCATAATTCTGGAATTCTGTTTATTACATACTTCTATATTTGTTCCACTTCCCAGTGAGGATCATGATTGTACTTCAGTTCTCTCGGTACCACTGTCCATTCAGATCCTGTTTAAATACCCCTCCAGGGTCTGAGTAGTCCCTTTTCCTCAGTTTAGTAAGTTGAATAGGTGGCTATAGATCCCTCTGGGGAAGGAGAATTATAATATATAATCCTACATTTTTCCCCTAAATATCTGACCATTTCTTCTGTTAAAGGGTTCTCTATATGAAAATCTGCTCTGCATCAGGAATTCCAAGTGATTGAAGCATTTTGTTAGGGTGACTGACCTCCTAAGCCCACTGATACATTTTTGGTTTGTGTTTTGTTTCTTTGGGGGGGTGTAGTCATTAAGTAACACCCATATTTCTGTCCATATATTTGCTTCTAGGGATGTCATATTTTGCTATTTCTACAAGTCTCTGATAGTCAAGCTCAGCTGGCATCCCTTTGACCTTGCTAACTACTTGGCCTTTAGGAAGTAAGCATCAGCACCTGGGTCCTATTGTTTTGCCTACTCACTTCCCAAATCATCTTCATGGTTTTGACAAGACCAAATTTTGACGGTAGATAAAAGTCACCATCAGAGTGGTTAGTGATTCGATGTTCCTCTCACCAGCATACCCATACCAGCGTTGGTGAATAGTGTCAAAATATAAGGTTTGAATATGGACCATTCCCTCATAGCTTATGCATTAAATACTTTGTCTTCAGCTTGTGATGCTGTTTAGGAAGATTGTGGAAACTTTAGAAGGTGAAACCTGCCTAGAGAGTAAGTCTCAAGGAGTGTGGCTTTGATGGTCTCTGGTCCCTTGTGCTTTTTGTCCCCTTCTGAGGTAAACAGTCTCCTTTCACATGCTCCTTCTACCATTTACACCCTGCCTTACATTAATGGAGTCAAGAATTATTGATTGAAATCTCTGTAATCATGACCCAAAATAAAAATAAAAAGTCCTACGTTTTAGTTGTTCATATCAAGCATTTGGTTGCAGTGATGCACATGTAACTATTAAAATATTTTTTAGATTTCCTCTGGAACATAACATTCAGACAGTCTTCTGGCCTTATATCCATTTTAACATGGCAACTTCTCTAAGCCCCTCATATCTCCCTGTATAATCTGTCAGTGCAACTAGAACACTTCTATTTTGCTCACTATGGTCATAACCCTTCCCAGGCTTCTAAATATGACAGTAGCAATAATTTTGCCCCATCTCCAGCGATCCTTGCCAGGACATTAAGTCTCATGTCCCGGAAAGTAATCTAAAATCCAGTTCCTTGATCAAGTGCTTTTAAAATCCAGTTCCAGGAGGACATCCTTAGCTCCTCCTAGTAATTCTTACAACTCTTTGGCTGTATACTATCTTTGTTTGTTTAACTGGGTTCTTTTGAGTTCTAATTCTATCGTAGTTATTTGACTGTTGTCCAGGACACTAGTGGGGACAACTGCTAACTACCTATTGCCTTTTTGGGAGGAGCATCTTCATCATTTTCTAACACAATGTGGTACTACCTCTTACTAGGGAAGGGTGATCTTCCTTGGAAACATTTGGTGTTCAGTAAGGCATTTATTTCAAATGCCTGAAACATCCAACCAGATGCCCCTAATTCATGTTTTAGAGTTTGGGGTTGTTCTAAAAGCCTCTTGGCAGTGTAACAGAGCAGTCTTGAGTCAACATTCAAACACCTCTGAAGACCTGCAACTATCAAGATCTCCATATTTGTGTTTAGACATATTTATTCTTTTATCACATGTTCTTAGTTACTTACTTCCTGCATTCAGCTTATTGCTTTTCTTCGGGGTCTCAATTCAGTTTTGTATAACCTAAAACTCTATTCTTTTTGTAGACATTTCCTCCAATATGTTTTAAATCCATGAATCATTAAAACTGCAGATGGGTGTTTTTTCAAATCAGTGCCACCAAAATCTTTAGCTAATAAGCTGTCACTTTTGTCAGGAATTATCAACGCATGCCCACTACCCCATTCAAGATCGCCTTCTTTTTCTCTGCTGTTAGCCAGTTCCAAACTCCTATCTCACTACCTGTTTTCTTGGACCATTTTCACTCTCATTTGCAATAGTCTAGTTTTTCTAAGCAGGAGACACCAAGATAGGATTTGATGTGTCAGAAATTGATTGGTGGCAGTGGAGAATTGGTGACAGTGAAAAAGACGAAGGACCAGTTTAATGTCTGTGTAGAGGAGACTATAGTATAGTTCCAAGAAGGGTACTTTCAGATCCATGTGGTCTTCAAGCCAAAATTATCTGTAGAAATAGTCTTGCAAGTTATCAGGATGAAATTGCCTTAGCATCCTTAGTGTCAATGCTCAGTTATTGAGTAAGCAGCTCATAGAATGTGTGACATTAGTGTGAATAATAAGGGAAGAAGAGCAGTCATTCTCATTTTCAGGGCTACTATACATGTACACACATAAACATAGGGTCACACAGTTGTACCTAGAGATCAGATTCTACCATGTTCTTATCATTATATTTTTTAAGTTTTAAAATTATAATTCAAATATAATTACATCTGTAGCTAGAGTTTTCCTGCCTGCCCCACAGTCAGGATAAATCTCTTTCACCTGCCAGTCCCACAGCCGCTCAGACCCAACCAAGTAAACACAGAGACTTATGTTGCTTACAAACTGTATGGCCGTGGCAGGCTTCTTGCTAACTGTCCTTATAGCTTAAATTAATCCATTTCCATAAATTTATACCTTGCCACATGGCTCGTGGCTTACCGGCATCTTTACAAGCTGCTTGTCCTGGCGGTGGCTGACTGTGACTCCCTCCGCCTTCCTGTTCTTTTTATTCTCTCTGTTAGTCCCGCCTATACTTCCTGCCTAGCCACTGGCCAATCAGTGTTTTATTAGCAACACATTTGCCATACAGAACATCCCACAGCATACATCACATCCTTCATTTTCTTTCCTCCTACCTGTCCCAGGTGCCCCCTACTCCATCTCAAATAGGTAGCCTATTTTTCTTTGATAATTATTGTTGCACATACTTCTATACATGTGCATAAATATATAAATACAACCTGCTGAGTCCATTAGTATTGCTATGTGTATATGGTATCAGTGCTGACCACCTGGAATTGGATAACCAGTTAGGAGGCTCTTTCCTAGGAGAGACTAATTCTCCCTTCCTCAGTAATCTAGTTGCCTATAGTTCTTTGTTTAGGGATGGAGCCCTGTGAAACTTTCCCCTCCATTATAGCATGTCTATTGATATTGTCATCCTTCAGATCCTATTTAGGCAACCATATTGTTGAAGTATCATGAGTGTAGCCTACCTTTCATTTCTAGGAGACATCATCTCATAGCAGACTTCCTAGTCCTATGGCCCTTAAAATATTTCTATCCCCTTTTCCACATTATTTCCTGAGCTTTGGTTGTAGAAGTTGCGTTGTATCTGATGTATCTGTGACCAACACAGTATCCTCTGCCCGTACTTTCTTTGGCTATAATCCATGAATCTATAGCAGTGACCCACTGTGCCCAAGGGTACATAGGATTAGGGACAACCTAATGGTTCTGGCCCCTGTGCACACAACAGTGGATGTGTGATGCCCATTTTG
Organism: Peromyscus aztecus; assembly: GCA_902168405.1. NCBI lineage: Eukaryota > Metazoa > Chordata > Mammalia > Rodentia > Cricetidae > Peromyscus > Peromyscus aztecus. The sequence continues at coordinate 6,084 of CABHPQ010173481.1, forward strand.
TTTCTACTCTAACCACAAGAAGGGTGGCACTTATCAAGTGATGAATGTTTCCTTAAGTATTACTATGGTTAACTCTGTTGGTGGGAAGAACCTCTGTAACTAGTAGACCAGACGGTAGAATGCATCCACACACTACATGGATATGTGGCCACAGGAATTGCGAGCACACAAGCTCTCTGTCATTACAGAATCATGCCTGCAGATATAGCACCACTTATTTTGTTTACATTTTCTCAGCTTTGGTCTTGGAAGGAGAGATTTCTTCCGGTTGGCTGCTATGAGCTTTTGACATAGCTCCATCATTGTTAATCATTTTCTCAAATTTTTATCACTACAAAATCTCCTAGGTACATGTATATTATAGAATATTATTTTAAGATGTGTTACATTTGTTTATGCTGTGGAACATTTGTTTAATGATGCAAAGATGTGTTGCATTCTTTTGTATTGCATTTGTTTAACTCTGTGAAACTGTGTTACTGTGACTGCCTAAAACACCTGATCAGTCTAATAAAGAGCTGAACAGCCAATAGTGAGGCAGGGAAAGGATAGGCTGGGCTGGAAGTCAGAGAGAATAAATAGAAGGAGAAATCTGATAGGAGGATCAAAGAAGAAGCAAGAGAGATCAAGGAACAAGAGAGGAAGGGGTCAGCCACCCAGCCACACAGCTAGATATTGAATAAGAAAGAAAGAAAAGATATACAGAAATAGAGAAAGGTAAAAGCCCAGAGGGAAAAGGTAGATGGGATCACTTAAGTTAAGAAAAGCTGGCAAGAAACAAGCCAAGCTAAGGCCAGGCATTCATAAAAAAGAAAAAGTTTCTGTATGTGATTTATTTGGGATCTGGGTAGCAGGCCCCCCCAAAAAAGAGCAAAGAATAAAAAAACAACTAACAACACATGTATTTTCTAGCCTTGCCCTGGCAGCCATTTTTCCAAGAAGTCCTAAATGTTTTGTTGTAAAATGGTAATTATAAACCAAGATCTTGGTGCTAGGTATGTTTGTTTATTCTAGAAATCCATTGTTGCTAGAATTATTCTTAATATTGTGAACATATTGGGAATTTATATATGTATATATAGTAGAAATAGTATGCAGAAAGATGCATGGACATATATATGTGTTTATTATATATATATATATTATATACACACATGTGTGTTTGGAATATTAGGAATAGAGTTTTAAAACAATATATCTAACCATCTATACTTTGTGTCCATCTGTCCATGTATCTTTCTTTCTATCTATGCACGTTCTCTGACTTGGCAGCCATTTAAATTAGTGAGTACATTCAATGGCTCATATATGAGTATATGTACATATATATGTATGTGTGTATGTATGTATATATATAGGTGTGTATACAAAGGTAGGGACATGCATATATGTATTTTTATCTATGAATATATGTATGTGTTTATATGTATGTATGAATATATATGTACTGACACACATATATTTGTGTGTCATATGTATATATATATGTGTGTATATATATACATATATATATATGCATGGTTTCTACTGATATTCTGATTTCAATCCAACTCCAAAATTGATCCTGGCCTTCTCTCTTTGTTTTTAGTATCTTTTTGTAATCTAGATGTTTCCATAATTTATTTAATCAGTTCCCATTTTAAATGAGTTTAGATTGTTTTTAGTTATTGACAATTAAAACAAATATTGCAAAGGTACTAATTGTATATTTATCCTGCAGAATTTTTATAAACATTTATGTTGGACAAATGACGGTGAGTAGATCTTAGAGACTGTACATTTACATTTTTAATAGATATTCCAAAATATTCTCTAGAACTATTTTTCACATTTTTGGAAACTTGTTTTAGGAGTGCATTTCTTAAAAGTGATATAGCCTCTTCGCTAATGTCAGGGTCTCCTGTGATTTCCTCCTGTCATCATTTCGATTAGTTCTAATGGAATCCAAAAGACTTGCCGGCACTCAGTTTTCCCTTTAATCTAGTTAAAATGATTAATGGAACAATTACTCTCTAGCCCTGAGTCTTCTGATAGTGTTGTAATTTTTTTTATTCACAGACATTTCCAAAATCTCCTTCTCCTCTGACAGCCTTGGTTAAACTGTTGGCATTTATGCTGATTTCTTTATATCCTAGTTAAGGTTTCATTGCCCTGACTAACCTGGAGATATTAAGCTCTCAGTTTAGAGATATCTTCACTCTTTCAAAAGGCTGTGTTCTCCTCCTAGGCAATTTTCAAACTTCTCTTAATAGCTGCGATTAAATGCCCCCTGTTGGTTGTACTTACCAAGTCAAATGGTTTCACATTTAACTGGTGTGCTTCTCTGAATTTCAATAGGCAGATCCAGCGTGTGCCTCACTCTGAGTGTTCTTTCTCATTTTTCTCGTTTTCTTGCTTTTTCTCTTTTTAAAACCTCTACCATCAGATGACTACCTAGGGCTCAGCAGTATTCACTCTAAATTGAAACTTAAAACAATGAGTCTATTTTTTGAATGTATTGAACAATGTTTAGCAGTAGCATGACCTGAAGGAAATTTGCTACAATCAACAGTGATAACTGAGGTTGGATAGCTAGAGTACAGATAGTAAATGACATTGAAAGGTGAAAATAGTACCTGTTAAGTCGGGTATTTATGAAGGCTTATTATATACCAGATACTGACTTGGTGCTAAAAGGGCAGAACAAATACTCCAGTCTGCCTTGAGAGAAAAAGACAGAGCTAAACAATAAGCCTCGTTAGCTAATTGCTGTAATAAAAACAGATACAGAGCCAAGACAGAACAGAGATACAATGTCTCTACTTGGCAAGTCAGAAATTCCCACACAGGAAACCATTGATCTTGCTATAAAGAGTGAAGAAATGAGGAGAAAGGACATACCAGACAGAGTCAACAAGCCTGTAATAACAAGGGACATGAGAAAACGTAGTTTATCAAAGGATGATGGGAAGTTCTAAGATAGCACAAATTTCATCAAACTCCAGTGTCTTGAAACTCTGGGCCAAGTATAAGCATATGCTATTCTTCCTACCCCTTACAGTCTCTTTCAGCTCACATCAGTGATGTGGTTGTGTGTGTGTGTATGTGTGTGTGTGTGTGTGTGTGTGTGTGTGTGTGTGTGTGTGTGTGTATCTGTGTACAGGTGCTAGAGATCCAAATGATATATTTTCCTAAATTGCTCTCCACCTTATATTTTGAGACAGATATTTCAGTTGAAGCTAGAACTCACCAATTCAACTAGAGTGGCTGGCCAATAGGCCCTAGGAATTTTCCCACCTCTGCCTCCCTAGGGTTGGGACTGCAGGTGCACATAACCTTGGCCAGTGTTTTGAGTGGGTGCTGGTGTGACAAACTCAAGCCCTCAAGCTTGCATGGCAAGCCTTTTACTGACTAGAACTTTCCCCGGGCCCAGTGCCAGTGTTTTTAAGACGGAAGCTGGACTGTGTTTAAGAGTCTGGTGTTCCATGAGCTATTCTGGGTGGAAGCCAGAGTTCTTACAACAGCTAGTAAGGCCCTTTGTTACCTGGTCCTGCTCCACTATAACCTCTCCTACTATTCTCTCCCTCATTCTGGGGCAGCCATACTGGCCCCTGCTCCGTTCTCCCTTTGTCAGTCTTGTACCTGTCATGCCATGTCCTTTGCCCTTTCTATGGCATTTGCATTGAAGTCCTTCTCTATTTACCCACTTGTCTTATGCCCTTACCTATATCACATCTCTACTTCAATGTTGCCTTTTCAGTGATGCCTGTTAAAAGTAGCATACCAGCTTCTGCTGTTTCTAGTTCCTCCCATTCCGTTACTTCTCCCACCAGCCACACTAAACACGAGTCCAAGGAAGCAAGGTCTTTAACCTGTTTTGCTCATAGCTAGAGAGAGAAAATGAGAGGAGGGTGGTTTCCTAGAACATAATGTAGTAGGTGCTCAACAAACCTTTTTAAATGAGTTGTGTGCCCTATTTTGTTTTGGTTGTTTATTGAATTGTTCCTTGTCTGGTTTGTTTCTTAAGTATGGAATCCTAAGAAACCTCAGAGAAATCATCAATCATTTGCATCTCAGTCTGCATTCTTTGGTATTTATCTATCCATCCCCAGTATAAAGCTGAGGCTAGCCTCACTGAAGAAATGGAATGGTGTTTTGACAAAAAGGGTTTATATCTTGAATTTAAGAAAATCAACTTCTGGTTCTTCTGTTTCATTTTTCTGATAGTTCTTTCATTGCTCCAGAACTTGAACAAATAAGTTGAGTTTATCCTTTGCTCTCCATCTACATATTCTTTGAGTGTTCCCCTTGACCCTCAGTCTATCCTCCAGTCTCCCTGTCTAATGAACTCAGTGGCTCTCCCCACCTCTACCTTTTCCTTAGTAGCATTGCATAACATTGCTCTGCAACCCTCTTCTTTGTGGCTTTTAAAGACTGGACTTCACTTTTTTATTTATTTGGGGTTTGTTTTGTTTTGTTTTTTTGTTTTGCTCTCCTTCTCCCTCCTCCCAGTTCCCCCACTCTTTCTTCCTTTGAACCTTGTATGTATTGTATATGGACATGTTTTCAAAAAATTCAGCCATCTTTCTATCTCTAGTTCTTCAGAAGTCTCAAGAACTTTCAGAGCACCAACTCTCACCATTGCTTGGAAGATTCCCAAGGCTATTGATGCTTAGCTCTTTCTGTAACTCCACTGCCTTTTTGCTGACCTGTAAAATGATGCTCATTAGCGTGAAATGCAGGGCACATCAGGGCACTTGTACACTGTGGTGGAGAGTGGAAAGTCAATTTTAAGTATCTACTTGTTTGAATGGATCTCAGAGTAGGGGTGGGGGATATTCCAAGAGGGCTGTATTTGTTAAGTGCCTACTAAATTCTCTGCACTCAAATACATGTATTTCTTTAATGCACTTTAGAGCACATTTTTTTAATTTTTAAAAGAAATTTTCTGTTCGTTTTACATACCAACCACTGGTCCCCCTCCCACCCCACAGTCTTCTCCCTCCAATTCACCCCGCATTCCCATCTCCACCAAGGCAAGGCCTCCTATGGGGAGTCAGTTGAGCCTGACATACTCAGTTGAGGCAGGTCCAAGCACACACCACACACACACACACACACACACACACACACACACACACACACACACACGCACACACGCACCAAGGCTGTGCAAGGTGTCCTACCATAGACAGTGGGCTCCAAAAAGTCAGCTCATGCACTGGGGATGGGTCCTGATCCCTCTGCCAGGGGCCCCTTAAGCAGATCAAGCTACATAACAGTCTCGCCTATGCAGAGGGCCTAGTCCAGTCCCATGGAAGCTCCACAGCTGTTGGTCCACAGTTCATGAGTTCTCACTAGTTAGGTTTGGTTGTCTCTGTACATTTCTGCATCATGATCTTGATGCCCCTTGCTCATAGGATCTCTCTTCTCTCTCTTTGACTGGACTCCTGGAACTCAGCCTGGTGCTTGGCTGTGGATCTCTG
>CABHPQ010173481.1:16548-32824 GCA_902168405.1 Peromyscus aztecus
CTTAAAATTAAAATAAAATTTTTGGATGAATCTTCTTTTTTCTTCTACTTCTGCTTCTTCTTTAAATTTGATTAAAATATAATCACATCATTTCTCCCCTCCATCTGTTCCCTCTAAACCACCCCCACCCCACCCCACCCCTGTGTCACTTCATATTCTCTTTCAAACTCAAGGTTTCTTTTTCAAAATTGTACTTGTTACATATATATGTAGTAAATATGTAAGTGAAACCCACTGGGTCCATTTAGTATTGCTATGAGTGTGTTTTTAGAGCTCAACATGAGATCAGATAGGCATTTAGGGGCTCATTCCTGAGGAAGGCAAATTCTCTTTCTCTCAGCAGTCCTGTCTCAGAGCCTGTAGTTCTTCATGTAGGCATAGGGCCCCATGAATGTTCACCCATCCACATTGGCATGTCAACTGCTATTGTCATCATTCAGTTCTTGTTTAAGCATCCATGTTGTTGAGATTTAATGGTTAGCTTCCCTGTCTTATCTAGAAGATACAATCTTGCAGTTTACTTCCTGGTATTGAAAACTGATTAAGACTTTCAGTAGTGAGAGAAATGGATTACATTAATAAAGGGAAGATGGTTGGCAGGGTGGAAAGAGTCAAGAAATAAATGGACATTGCACCAATCCATGAAAATGGAAATGAGAACCAGACATGAGCTGCTGCAGTGAAAATGAAGGAATCGGGTGATATGAGACATTTGGTATCGAGTTCTGGGTTCAAGCTGATAATGAACATATATGCAAAGTTGTTATAGAATTTCCATTTCAAAAATACTAGAAATGTGGACCAGAGTGAAATGCTTCAGAACTCTTGGTCAGCTGAATTATTTTCTAAGACTGACCAGCTAATCTTTTGTGGCTTTGTACTTTAACATGATTACTGTCAGGCAAGCATGAATATAGACTTAAGAGTACTAAAACTTTTGATTCTCCCTCCCCCCCCCAAAAATCTAAAAAACCAGCTAGTTTGGGAAATCCTCCTCTGTTAAACATCAGCAATTGCACCTTTTGTTAACAAGCAAATGCACTGTGAGCTAGGCTTGCTTGCCAACTTGCAAGCTCTGTCTGAAATTCTGAGTGCTATTTCCCTAAAATTACCTCAAAGTGCATCCCGGGTCAGAAGGTAATAGTCTCTTTTAGAAACTTGTCTGTGCAATTTCTTACTAGAGGGAAGGCTTTCTGTAGAAGCTAATATTTTCCTTTTGTTGAGATTTGAAAGTTATAAGCCTTTCTCTGCTTCTTCCCAGCCAGGTCTCTAGACAAACTTTATAACTTTGCTGATTGCTCTGGACTCCACCTGATATTTGCTCTAAATGCACTGCGTCGTAATCCCAATAACTCCTGGAACAGTTCTAGTGCCCTGAGCCTGTTGAAGTACAGTGCCAGCAAAAAGTACAACATTTCTTGGGAACTGGGTAATGGTAAGTAAGGATGTCATTTCCTATGAATTGATAAAATAAAGGGGAGAATAAGTTGGCTTGAAATATAATCTTAGTCAGAGGCTCTCTTTAGGGGCTTGGCCCAGAAAATGATTGAGATCCTTAGCCACTGAGTTGACTGTTGTCTTAGAGTTTCTCTTACTGTGATGAAACACCATGACCAAAAGCAACTTGGGGAAGAAGGGGTTTATTTGGCTTACATATCCAAAGTCACAGTCCACGGAGGGAAGCCAAGGCAGGAACTCAAACCATGTAGGAACCTGGAGTCAGGAGTTGATAGAGAGGCCATGGAGGGGTGCTGCTTACTAGCTTGCTCCTCATGGCTCACTCAGCCTGCTTTCTTATAGAACCAGGGATTACCAACCCGGGGTGGCCCCACCCACAATGGGCTTGTCCCTCCCCCATCAATGACTAATTAATAAAATGCCCTACAGGCCTACCTACAGCATGATCTTTTGGAAGTATTTTCTCAGTTCTCTCCTCTCAAATGACTCTAACTTGTGTCAAAAAAAAAACAAAAACAACAACAACAAAAAAAAAATAGCCTGCGTAATTGCCAATATAATATAAGACCAAAATAGTTAAGGACAGTAGATTTAATTAATTCACACCACATAGTTCTCTCTAGATACCTTCTTCCAAATATTATGGAAATGACACATACAGACACAGACACACACACACAGACAGACAGACAGACACACACACACACACACACACACACACGCGCGCGCGCGCGCGCACACACACACACACACACACACACACACAAAGAAAAGAAAAAGAAAGAAAAAATAGTATGTTGATCAATGACTAACAGTTGATGTTAAACCAGATAAAACCTGAACTTTATAGGGCAGTGCATAGTATGGAGAACATTGGTCCTGAAAGATGATCCTTATAAAATAGCTCATTGGTTCTTTGCCAGACAAATTCTTGGAGCACTACATGCATTGCACAGGTGCACTTACTCATATTTATTGCATACTAGAATTTAAAGTTTTCTTAACAAGAAGGCAAAGGAGAAGAAAAATAAGAAATTTCATATATTCTAATAGCATCCATCAATGGAACCTAGCATTCATCTTCTTCTCTCTTCTTCTGTTCTCTCTTCCATTCCTGGAATAGAGGAAATTTAAAAAGAATTATGGCATAAAGTAATAAAGACTTTACTAAACCAGAAGATAAATGATTTTCCTTTGGTCTGGCTTTGTTTGTTGGTTTTTTAAAATATATTGCGCTGCATAACTAAAATTAAAAAAAAAACTAGTTACAGATAAGCTAGAAAAAAATCAAAACTAGAAAAAAATCAAAACCCATGGATGATTGATGGGAATACTTTTTCAGAATTTTTGAGATCTTGGAGTGTGAGAGTTTGTTCACATAAAATAAATCTTCATCTGGAGTAACTAGAGCCGCTTGCTAGTTAAGATCTAGTGAGGAGAGAAGAATATGCATCTTTCTATACAGTTATCTATTACGAATTGCCCCTCCCATCTCTTCTGTCCTTCAAACTCTCCTACATAGTTCAGAGAAGGACATTCAGAGATTGTTATTACTTGGCCACAAAACACGATTCTCACCATCATTCTTTAAAGTGCTTCTTCAGGGCATAACAACAGTAAAGGATCATTTGAAGGGAGGTAAAAAGGCACTATCGTGGATGTGAAAACAGGGATGGAGATGGGACTAGAGAAGCATAGTACCAAATTCATGAATTTAAAATGTCAGCCAAGCAGAAAGAAAGCACAGGTTGGCTTGTTGTGAGTGTTTGGTGGGTTAGCTTCGACTCTCTACCCTGGACATTTTAGCACAGCCTTTTCTTCCTTTTACTTCTTCTCTTTTATGTCCTCTTTTCAATCATCAGACAGCTCAAGTACATTCTCACTTACAAACACACCCTGCCAAGCAGGGCATGATAAGTTTCAGGCTGCAAGTAAAGTTGGTAGAGAACAAATTGTGTTACTGTACATCAATTACGATCTCTTTTTGTTATTCTTTGAAATTTCATATACTCCTTTAAAATAGTTTTACTGTTGACAGTTTCATTCCCATCCTCCTAACCTGCCCATCTCAGTTTATCCTTTAGGGTTTCCAGAAGTTTTTTTCTGTTTGTTTGTTTGTTTTTGTTTTTGTTTTTGTTTTTGTTTTTGTTTTTGCAGTTACTGGGTACTTCTTGTATCAGAATCTTATCTTACAAGATACCAATATACTCTGTTCACAATTTTTGTGTTGTATATGTGTCCTTTCCCTGCTCAAAATTCTCTGCATGTTCACCATTCTTGCCTAGACTTGTTTCCCCAGTTTTCTGTCCATTTTCTTTTCTATAACCTTATCTTTTTGGACAGAATGAATGACAAGGACTCTGGCCAATCCTCATCCCCCCCCATCCTTCCATCTGCCCATTCCCTCATCTCAAGAGCAAATCCAGTGTCTGAAATCCAAAGGAGGCATTTGCTCAGCCCAACTGAAAGCCAGGTAAATGTTCAGCAAAATATAAATGCAACTGGATGGATAGTACGATAACTTAACTTCTAGAGTGACTGGTTTCAGCTATCTAAATCTACTTTTCAGTTTCTCCTTCAAAACCAAAGAATAATGAGGAGTACACTCACCAAATTGAGGCATACCTGATACCAAGAGGCAACAATTAAGAATGTGTAGGATTCAAAGATCTAAGAAGCAAGACTTTCTTGGCACAAGATTTTTATTTTGTGGCTATGAAGTATGTGCAATGTTAAATATCCATAAATTGTAAACTTTGTAATTGATTAATCTCAAATATTATTAAGGACCAGCCTTAATAATATCCTTCCCAGGGGCTCAGAAGAGAAGCTACAAATGGTGAGAATTATTTTTGGGAAAATAATCTAAATACACTGAGCTCTTTGTCTGTCTACTTTATTCCTCTGGGATAAAATTCTGTCTACCCAGCTACAGTTCTGTTCTCCTGCCTAGCTCCTCTCTTGCCTGATTTCTCTCTACATTTATCTGCTGTCCCCTCTAGGTTCTATCTTAAATCTCTCATCGTAGTTCTGCCCCATCTTGGTCTTTGTCATCTCATTCTTCTTCATCTGGCTCTTACTCATCTCCCATCTCATTCCTCTAGTACTCTCTTCTAGCCCTTCAATCTAGTTCTTCCCCATCTCAGTTCACTCCTCTCCAGTTCTTACCCATCTAGTTCTTCCATTCTCTTTTCTTTTCTCCTTCTTGTCCTCTGAAGTCTGAGGTTTACAGTTATATACCCATGCAATAGCAATGCTCTAGCTAAAGCAAGGTCACCAGGCTTGAATTCTTACAGGGTCATAAAGGGAGACAAGAGTCTTCCTCAACCAGTGACCATCAGGCTTTCTGTTATAACCCAAAATGAGGGTGGTGAGGGAGGAGGTCAACTGAGAGCTAATGTCGGTTAATAGATCAGAAAAAGGGAATATGTGCACAAACTACATTCCTAGAAGTGGCCAGGTAAAAATATTAGGAGTCTGTGTTAGTAAGGCTGTATAAGAAAGGAAGTTCTCAGCTTAAATTGCACAAGAAATAAAGCTATCCACCTGATCTAGGGAACAGGTGTCGTTTCCACAAGGGTGTTACCTTAGTTGAGGAGATTGTTTGGCCTTGGATGCTTGATAGGTATTTTAGATAAATACACTGTTAGGAGTTCTTCAAAGCACACATAGCATACAAGAAAATCATTGTAGGAACCAGCTAATATACATACAAAAGCTAAAATATCATCAAGACTTAAGCCATGGCTTGACCTTCAGAAAAGTCCTTGACCTTTCCAAGTAGTAGTTTTTGTGATAGTAGCTGGATTCCACTACATGTTCCTACAGCTTGCAGCAGTTTAATACTGGGTGCTGATTATATTGTATTAATCTTTGGTGAACTGAGAGTAAAGAATAATAGACAATTCCAAAGCTGGGATGCACACTGGGGAAATATAAAAGAATTTCAATTCAACTCTGCCCTAGGGAAGTAGTATTCACCTTTAGAAAACTGTATTTAACAATAAAATTTATCACAAAATAATGCACCACTTTTAATTAAATGACCATGATCCTACATTTTGAGTTGCAAATGCATTAGAGAAATGCATATTTCCATAGACTAGTAAAGTCTACTCCAGTTAATTATTAAATCAGTGTCATATATTTGTACCCACACCTGGCCTGTATACAGTCACTTGTGCTCTTCTGAATTTAGCTATAGCATTCAGTTCCTTAGAGTCTATTCAGTCATTTGACAAAATAAAAACTTTAACTTTAGGAAGCTTAGCCTTTTAAAGATGATTATTATTGTCATACTCGCTACCCAGCTTTATTCATTTTTTTTTTTTTGCTAAACATTTACTTGGCTTTCAGTCAGGAATAACTGTAATGCATAAATAATATTTATACATTTTTACTATGTATATCTGTGTATGTGATAGCTTTGCAAAACCCAAACACAATTGAACCACAATTTCCTGAAACTCGCTTGGGAGGCCAGGCTGGCCTCGAACTCACAGAGATCCGCCTGCCTCTGCCTCCCGAGTGCTGGGATTAAAGGCATGCGCCACCACCGCCCGGCTGAACCACAATTTTTAAACCCATGTGCTCTGCGGTGAAGCCACGATCCAGGAAGGCCAAGTATCTACTTGAGCTAGTAGCACACCTCAGTGTTGTCCATCCGTTGCTTGTTTTTTAGGCAAGCAAAACACGAGTTACAGGGTCATGGAGACTTCCGCCCAGATTTCAGATAAAAGTCTGGAAGGCAGGCTAATGGATAGCAGGGATAGATCCTTTACAGGGGTCCCCAGAGGAGCAATGCATGAAGCTATGAGAGTGAAGCTGAAGGTGGTTGGAGACCACAAGGAGTTGGAGATTCCAGGAACATGGAACATTTGCCAGGGAAAGCCAAAGGCAAGAGAAGCAGCTTAGGAGAGAGTCGGGTGGACTGAAATTCACATGACAGCAGGTTTGCAGGTGCCTAAGCCCTTTGAAGCTCACATGACACCACCATGTGCCTCAGATGCTGGACATGCATCCACAGAATATAAAGGTTGCCCTACTGGATTGCGGTTTGGCTTTGGTTCCACCCCCTCCCTATGCCCTTATTCTTCTCTTTGGAATTAGCAGTGTTTCTGTATACTGGAAATGTTTCATTTCATCTCATCTTATAGAGGCTCACAGTTAAGTGTTTATTTTGACTCTCAGTAATAAACAATAAAACAACTTTGGATTTCAACTTTTGAGCAATGTTGGAACTTTTGAGAGTTTAGTAAAGGATTCATGTATTTTCATAGTGAATATACAGAATAAAGAATGTGTAGTCTTCAAGAGTTTATTACCTAAAACCAAAGATAGGATAAACTTAAAGCCATTACTCATTACTTCTATAACAGAAGGGCCTCTTTAATTTGAAGAGATTAAATTACAAATCATAAAAGCTGTTAAACCAACATAAAATATGGATTAAAATATATATTAATGCACAAAATTATTGATAATAGATTTTTTAATATTTTAAAACACTTAAGTAGCTTGTAGAACTGGTACTGACTCTATTTACAGATACATGACTTTAATGACATATTAATGACTTCTCTAATTGAGGTTCACAAGCAACTGAAAACATAATACAGCTTTTTTTGCTTATGATATTGAATATGTACCAGCAGGTGACAATTTACAAGACATGAGTCCAAATTCTGAATCTTATTAAAACGATTTAAAGCCATGATTATGATTATGTGGCATCTTAGAAAAAGCAAAACCACACAGAGAGAGTAAATGGAGAAAACATTTCCAGGAGTTCTGAGAAGAAATAAAGAGGGGAGTGAATATGTGGAGCAGGAGGGATGTTTAAGATAATAAATTAACTCAATATGTTACTGTGTATTATTATAGATGAATAATCTTATGAACCTTCCAAAGTCCACAGTACTATATAATACAAAGAGTATGCCATAATACAGATTATAGACTTTAGTGCCAAAAGAATGTATCAATATTGGTTTATCAACTGTACCAATATACCAAACCAAATCAAGACATCTATAATATGGGAAATGAGTATGTGTTTGTGTGTGTACATGCCTGTGTGTGGTGTATACACATCTAGAGTAGGGGAGCGCAAACTATGCTGGTCTCTCTATACTGAATGCTCGACTCTGCAACATTAAAATTGTTCTAAAATACAAAAATGAGATACACTAAGAAAAAAAGATTATGAACCATGATGAAAATGAACACTTTAGGAAGGTGAGTGTAATTTTCTGTGTTGGTTTCACTTTGTATTAAACACAACACTAGAAGCAGTTGACAGAATATTGTTAAACAGAATTAACATGGCCACATCTCAAAAGAAGATGCACAGATGGCCAATAACCACATGAAAGCATATTTAACGTCATTAGCCACCATAGGAAAGTGAATCAGTATTTCACCATTAAGTATGGTAGCCATAGTTTTTTCATATAATCTTTATTAGGATAAGGAAATTTTCCTTCTAGTCAGAGTTTGTTGGGAGGATTTATCATTTGCCAAATGCCTTTTTGTGTTTGCACATATTGATGTTGTACTCTGGTTGTTTAATCCAGCAAAACAATAGTTTGTGTTCTTTGGGTTGATATTAAATCAATCTTGCATTCCTTGCATTAGTACCACTAGATCATAATGTTTGATTTTTTTGTATATGCTGTTGAAATTGGTTTGTATATATTTTGTGGAGATCTTTTGTATCTATGTTTATGAAGAATATTCATCTGTAGTTTTCTCTTAATGTCTCTGTCTACTGTTGGTAACAAAAATATTGGCCTCATAAAATAAATTGTAAAGCATGCTCCCTTTGTCCATTTTCTGGAAGACTTGTGAAGAATTGGTATTTCTTTCAGTGCTTAATTAATCTATCTGAGTCTAGGCTTCTTAGAAAAAAGGTTTTTTTAATTACAAGTTCAATGTGTCTTTTCTTTTTTATATGTTTATTTAGAGTTTCAACTTTCTTTGAGTCTGGTGGCTTTGTTTATTTTGTGAAACAGAGTCTCTCTGTAACTTAAGCTAGCTTCAGACCTGCTATGTATCTCATGCTGACCTTGAACTTGTAATTCTTTTGCCTCAGCCTTCGAAATGCTAGGGTTACACTACCAGACTAAGCAAAGTCAGTTTAATAATGTGTGTCTTTCTTGAATATTTTTCATCAGTTCACTGTCTAAATCATTTCCATAAAGTTATTCGTAGTAGTCCTTTACCACTTTAACTATTTGAGGCCCTTTATGATCTTTTGTTATTAATTTTGTTAATCCAGGACTTTTCTGTTTTCTTCCTTAGTCAGTCTATCTAAAGAGATGTCAGTCAACTTTTTCATTTGTTGATTTTTTCCCCATTTTTATTACTTCTTTCATTTTAGAGATTATAATTACATCATTTGCCCATTCCCTTTGCTTCCTCCAAACTCTCCCATATACCTTGTCTTGCTGTCTTTCTGATTTATGGCCTCTTGTTCGTTAATTGTTGTTACATACATATGTGCATATTTATATGCATAAATATTCCTAAACACAATCTGCTTAGTCTGTATAATGTCACTTTATGTATGTTTTCAGAGCTGATCATTTGGTATTGGAAAACCAATTATTGTGCTCTTCCCTGGAGAAGACCACTTCTCCACTCAGCATTCCTTAGATGCTTGTACTCCTTTTGTTTAGGGTTAGAGCCTCATAGTCTCCCCCTTGTCCACTGTGGCATGTCCTTGTTCAGGTTTAGGTAGTCATGTTGGTGAGACTTCTTTTTTTGTGTGTATAAAGAGAAAGACAAGAGCATAGTAGATGCCATCCTCAATTTCTGTCCATCTTATTGCCTTGAGACAGGGTGCTCACTGAACTAGAAGCTTGCATTTTTTTTTCTGCTAGGCTGGGTGGCCAGCAATTTCTCAGGTCACACTGCAGTACTGGCTACAGGCATCCACAGCCATGCTTATTACATAGGCGGAAGGGGTTTAAACTCAGGTCTTCTTGCTTGCTAAGCAAGTGCTCTTACTCACTTAGGCACCTCCCCAGTCCCTTTTTTGTTCCTTTTTTCCAAATTTTTATCAAAAAAATTTTATACAAAAACTGTGAGTCTGTTTTTCTCTCCTTCAACTCCTCCCAGATCCTCTCTAATCATTCAACTTCATGTTCTATCTTCCTTCATTTCTCCCCCAAAACTCCACAAAAAACAAACATCAAACAAACCAACAAACAAAAAGACAAAAAACAAGAAAGCCAAAACAAAGAGAAAGGCTCACAAAACCCCAACCAAAACATCTAGTTTATTTGTGTTGGCCAACTATTCCTGAGCATGGAGCTTGCCCTGGAGTGTGGTTGATATACTCAGTAACACTCCATTGGAATAAGCGGATTGCTTTCCTTTGCCAGTAGGTTTCTTTGTTATAGATGCTACCCCGCATCCACTTCCCCTCTCAGTCCTGAGATCCTACCTGGCTTGAACCTGTGCAGGTTCTATGAGTGCTGCCCCCGGCTCTCTGAGTTCATACGTACATCAGTGCTGTTGGTCTGGAAGTGCGGTTTCCTTGGAGCCATTGCCACCTCTGGTCCTTACAGTCCTTCTGCCTCCTCTTCTGCGTAGATCCCTGAGTCTTGTGGGGAGATGTGTGGTGAAAACATCCCATTTAGGACCAAGTGCTCCAAAGTCTCTCAGCCGCTGCACATTGTCCCGTTGTAGGTCTCTGTTAAATTCCATCTGCTGTAAGAAGGAGAAGCCTTCATGATGTTGGTAAGTGAGGCTCTGGTCTATGGATGCAGCAGTATGTCATTAGGAGTCACTTCACTTCTCTGTTCCTTCAGCAGAACAATGTAGCAGGTTGTCACCTAGGCCTGGGACCCGTTGAGTCTCAGGTTCTTGGTAACATTAGCTGTGGCCCTCACTCCTTGAGATGGAGCCCATACCTTTTTTCATTTTTTAAGGAAGAATTTTAGGTTATAGATTTAAGATCTCTTTTATTTCTAATATAGCACTCTCAGGCTACAAATTTTCCCCTAAGCATTGCTTATTCTGTATCCTATATATTCTTTCATGTTTTCTTTCCCTGTTATCTCTTCATTGGCCTATGTACTATTCATTTTCATAGTTTCTTAATATTTGTTAATTTTCATATTTCAATTAGTTAATTAAAGTGCAATTCTGGAAGTCAGGAGATATACATTGTATGATTTAAATTATGTTTAAAGTTTGAGATTTGTATATGTCCTGGCATAGGCTCTATTTAGAAGGTTGTTCTGGGGGTTGGGGATTTAGCTCAGTGGTAGAGCGCTTGCTAGCAAGGCCCTGGGTTCGGTCTTTAGCTCTGGGAAAAAAAAAAAAAAAAAAAGGTTGTTCTGTGTGCCCCAGAAAACAAAGTGTATTCTGCTATTATTAGGTGAAATGTTCTGTCAGTCAGACAGGCCAAGTTAACCTGTAATGGTACTCAAATCTTCTACCCAGCTTCTTGAACTGTGGACTGTGACCCTCTGTGGGTTGTGTAACTGAATGTGGGGGTTGAAAAAAAATTGCTAACAGAAAATTTTTAAATGTGCAATGACTAAGAATTAATTCAAGATTATCCCAGTGTTATTGGAAAATGCTCAACAACAGAAACTTTCAGGGGAGGTGTTTTAGGCATACAGTTCCAAATTACAACCCATCATTGCAGGGAGTCAAGGCGGGGACGTGGAACAGCTTTCCACCGTCAAGAGCACAGAGAGAAAGGCTGCATGCATTTCTTTTTTTTTAATTTTTATTAAGAAAATTTTTTATTCATCTTACATACCAATCAAAGATCCCCCTTTTCCCTCCTCCCGCCCCTCTAGCCTCCCCCTCCCTACCCACCTCCTAGTTCCTCCTACAAGAAGGTTAGGCCTCCCATGGAACGTCAGCAGAATCCCTGACTCTGGTGGGTTGACCTTTTGAACACTAGCTGTCACTTGCTGAATACTCCCATGGCCTTTTGCTACCAGCAGCTCTCAATAACTTTGACTACATAATCATCAATATTTAGAACACTTCATGGCATATAATATAAATAAAAGTACAAAATGACAGAAGTATGCTTATGGCCACTTCAGAAAAATATTGAAAATTCTGTCTTAATCCCAAG
Source organism: Peromyscus aztecus (assembly GCA_902168405.1). Classification (NCBI taxonomy): domain Eukaryota; kingdom Metazoa; phylum Chordata; class Mammalia; order Rodentia; family Cricetidae; genus Peromyscus; species Peromyscus aztecus. The sequence continues at coordinate 28,112 of CABHPQ010173481.1, forward strand.
CAAAATTAACTTAATTTTTAAAAATGAAACTCAAATCAGCAACTCAAATACCAGTTTTTGAAACCAAACTTTCTGACACAATCCAGTCTGGAAATAATATTAATTTGCTATTTTAATACTGAAGAGTGATATCACAAAAAATATTAGAAGTCTTTGTTTTCCATAATTATTATATACATGTTTTTCTGTAAGAGCAGAAAACTTTGTATTTAAGAGGAAATTCATAATACACAGTATACTTCCAATCTGAGCTCAGACTAACACAGAAAATAATAATCTCTTCTCAGTCTAACACAAGCTGCACACATTTAGCTCATTTTTACCTCAGAGAAAGTTCAAACTAGACTAAAGGCATTTATAAATAGATCATAAGTTTAAAACTTTACAGTTATGCACACGGTCAGAGTTGCAGGTGTCTACCAAGGTTACTAACACAAACACCCTAAAAGCCTGTCAATTCTTCACCTGCCAAGTCTGCTGATAAAAAGCTATGCCTCAGAGTTTGTTGCACTGGGCATTACGTCCCCTCCCTCTGGTCCTGAGACCTTGGAACCTTGGGTTACCATAGTGATGGCTATGCTCCTTATTGTCTATTCTAGGCATGTGCTATGACCTTGAGAGTTTTGAAACTTTTCTCAGGATTGCAAGGAGTCTCTTGTTAGAAATGTATGGATAGTCAGGTAAGAGCGGAGCTAAGAATGAGAGCTGAAAAGAAGCTGTAGATTTAGAGAAGCTTACTTACAACAATAAAGAGACATGGACTGAAAGAGCACGATGCATAGACTCATTCCTTATCCCTCAGATTATATCCTTAGCTGGTTGTAGAATCTCCTTCCAACTCTGGGAGAAAGCCTTTGAGTCTAGTTCCTTAAAGGCTTTCATTACAAAGTATCAATCAACTCTGAAAACACTGAAGATACTTATATTCTTCAGGATCAAACATTTATCCAAGATTTTGTTTATTTATTTGTGTGTGTGGGTGCTTTACCAGTATGTATGTGAGCACAATGCCCAAGGAGGCCAGAAAGTGGCATCAAGTCCCTTGAGGCTGGAGTTACAGATGGTTCTTAACAACTGTGTGGGTGTTGGGAATCAAACTCTAATCCTCTTAAAGAGCAGCTGGTACCCTTAACTGACTCTTAATGTCTCTCCATCTCCATGGTTTAATTATTTATATAAAATAAGCATGTCTATATATCTCTTTAGTATGCTCTCATCTTTAACAACTGGTAAATTTTTGTGTGCCAAAGAATTAAAAGTTATCTTCTTTTTTTAAAAATAAGATGTACTTGTTATTTTTATTTTATGTGTATGAGTGTTTTGCCTTCATGTATGTGCATGGAGGCCAGAAGAGGGCACGAGATACCCTGCAACTGATATTAAAGATAGAAGATAGCTGCCCTGTGGGTATTGGGAACCAAATTCAGCTCCTCTGCAAGAGCAGAACAGCCAGTGCTCTTAATAATGGTGTCATCTCTTCAGCCCCTAAAATTAATTTCTTTATTATTATCAGTAATTGTATGATTATACAGATATACATGAGGTCACATAAAATTTGTGGAGAGTTAACTTATCACCATCTGTTTTTGAGCAGCACTAATTTAAATCCAGATGAACACAGAAATGTTGCTTCAGTGGAGTGTTTCACTGGACTTTGAATGTATCATCTCACTCTCTTCTTGCCTCCTTTGTTGCTGATTTAAAAACTCAGTGTTAATCTCATTTTGTTTTCCTGTATGTGCTATGTCATTTCAGTTCAAGAGTTCCCATTTTATTTTTATATTGTCTTTATATCCCTATAAAAGTCAGTAATATACTTTCTATTAATTCTTTTATTCCTTTTAGTTCTTTGAACATATTTATAATTTTGAAGTTCTTATATGCAAAATAATCTAATGTTAAAGGCTTCAGAGAGACAGTTTCTATTGACTGCTCTTTTTCCTTTCATGTATATGGTAGCACTTTCCTATTTTCTTTTCATACCTCATAATTTTGTTCTTGAAAGTAATGCATTTTAGATAGTGTATTAGAGGAATGCAGAATCCTTAGTTGTCCATCCCAGAGGTTGAGTTTATCACTTTTGGTTTGGTTTTCAGTTATGGGTCTAATGCCCTAGTCCACCACTCTTGTGTCAGGTAGTTACTGATATGTCCATTTAAAAAACTTAATCCTCTAGGGGCTGGAGAGATGACTCAGTGGTTAAGAGTACTGTCTACTCTTCCAGAGGACCTGGATTCAATTCCTGACATCCATAGAGTGGCTCATAACCTTTTCTAACTCCGGTCTCAGAGGATCTTACATCCTCTTCTGGCCTCTGAGGGCTCTGCGTGCCCATGGTACACAGACATACATGCAACACATATACATGCAAACAAAGCACCAACACATATTAAATGTTTGTTTGTTTGTTTTTTAATTAATCCTTTAAAGATATTTTAAGGTCAGCTTTCTAGGGGTTGCCTTCACATTGATACAACTTAATGATGAGCCAATAGTTGATCAGAGATGTGCATACTTAACTTGAGCCAGTAAGGCCAGGCCAGTAGATATGCTGACGAATGGGGAACACAGTAAATACTTGGTTAGTAAAGTGCCATCCTGTGTCTGCCCTATGAGAGTCCAAGGGTCATATTCATGCTAACACTCTCTACAGTTCCCCCTGAATATATACAGCCTTCGGGATTAAAGTGTTTGTAAGAGAGATTATCAGTTTTCACTGTGATTGTCTTAGTTCCCCAAATTTCTCTTAAAACTTCATGTGAATCTGATTATCTAGGCCTTGTCCCTACCAGAATCCCAGCTTCAAACTATCTGAGACAATGGCTTTGGGGCACCTCTAGTTGGCTACCTCAAACTCTTATGAGCTGCTGGTTTTTAGGACTTTCCATATCCTTCCAGTGCTAAACTCAGGGTAAGTGGTTTTGCTCGGAATTATTTCACTCAGCTACTTTGTTATTGATCAGCAGCAAGGATGTTTTTCCTAAGTTTGTGTTCAATAATCCTATTTATGAGGGCAACCCTTATTACCATTTGTATTAATTTCCTAGGCTTTGCAATAACAAATTACTATGGCTTAAAACAAAAGAAGCAAGTTTTCTCTTACTGTTTATGAAGCCACAAGTCTGAAATCAAAACATGAGCATGCTTGCTTTCTTCTGGAAGCTCTGAAGGAGAATCTGTTCCATTCCTTTCTCCTACCTTCTGGAGCTGCCAGAATTCTTTAGCATAGTAGCATCTCTCCAGGCTTTGTGTTTGTCATCACACAGCATTTTTCCCTGTGCCTGTGTATCTGAAGGCCCTTTTCCTTTGTGTTACAAACACAGCAGTTATTAGATGTAGGGCCCACCCTAATCCTGTGACTACTAATAACATTACATCCTCAATGATCCTATTTCCAAATAAGGTCATGTTCTGAAGTTCTGGTACACAAATTTGGGGAGACAGTATTCTACCAACTGTAGCATTCATTACAAAGTATCACTAAAATTAGATATGGTCTCTTTTGTGAATTGGGTGATGTTTTATGAAGATAAGTTTGGAAGGAATGAAACATCAAGTTGGCACTATTAACACGACAGTTTCTGTGTTCCTTAAGGTAACTTATGTCCTCCTTTTGTTACTTTGTTCATGTTAGTAAGAAGAAAGCACTGTTTTGTAGAAAGGAAAGGGCTGGCAGAATCTCGCTCTTCCCCATTCTAATTTATATGTCTGTTTTTAATCTAGAGCCAAATAACTATCGGAGCATGCATGGCCGGGCAGTAAATGGTAGCCAGTTGGGAAAGGATTACATCCAGCTGAAGAGGCTGCTGCAGCCCATCCGGATTTACTCCAGAGCCAGTTTGTATGGCCCTAATATTGGACGGCCCAGGAAGAACGTCATTGCTCTCCTAGATGGGTAGGTCAGATTATTTAGCTGTCCTTACAGCAGTACTCATTAAATATAATGGAATGAAGTATTTGTGTTTATTCTGGTTATTTTCATATTTAAGAAGAGAGGCTTTCTCATAGTGATTTACTCCTAAACAGGGATTCTTCAACAAACAATAGTACTCATCTTGAGGGCTCCTAGAGTTGGGGATGGGGGAAGACATATCTTAGTCTCTGGGTGACTTGGACAGAATGCATTATTTGCAAAAAAAATCATTTAATATAGGATTTAATTGAATCATCTCATATTTTAGAAGGTTAGAAACATTACAAATATTTACAAATAAAAATAGAACCGAACTAATACTTCAGTAGCAGTCATCTGTATAATTGTTATCACTTGCTTAATTTTGACTCACCTGACAAACATCCTTTGTATGTTGGTGCAAAGCATGATGTGAAATGTTCTCCAACTCAGTTCTGGCAGTGGGCTAGCCCCAAACTGAATAATGGATATGTCCATGCAGATTTGGTCTAACGTTATACAGGGTTAGAAGAAATGTCTGACCATGAATTTACAAATAGGAAGAATTATGATTAGTGGGAACTACAGTGGAGTGGGGGAGACTTAATATAGATAAATGTTGAATCGAGTCCCAAGGTGAAAATGTAACTGAAGCAAGAATAGGAACAATGAGGTTGGTAGAGTCACATGGTATGTGTGGCATGTAGTCAGAATCTAGACTAGGGATAGTTATCCTTACAGTTCAAGTGAGTAAGATAGCTTGCAATGAAGTGTGTAGACAAAGCAGTTAGAGAAATGTCATGCAAGCATGATAATTATCC
>CABHPQ010173482.1:4355-33128 GCA_902168405.1 Peromyscus aztecus
TGTGTGTGTGTGTGTGTGTGTGTGTGTGTGTGTGTGTGTGTGTGTGTATTGGTAAGCAGCACTGTTTACTCTGTGGGAAAAGTTACGAGGTACAACAAAACCCACTATAGGAGTTTATTAAGGGAAGGGAACAGAAGGGATGTACATAGGCCTATGGAATGACCGTGCAGGAAGAGGGGGGAGGAATAGGTGGAACCCGCTTTTATAGGTTCCCCGCCCCCGCACAGGTGCATATGGGCTTACGCAGCTACACCACGCATGTGCATAGATTACACGATCACACTGCGTGCAGATGATGTGATCAGGCAGTGCACAGATTACGTAGGATGTAAGACCCTAGGATGACTAAGCATCTTGCCAGCACATGCACACGGTGTGTAGCTGGGGGCGTGGCTAGGAATTCTAACGATGGTGGTAGAGTATGAATAAGCCGTGGTGCATGTGTGGAGGTCAGAGGACAACTTTGGGGAGCTGATTTTCTCTTACCCTGTGGGTCCCGGGGCTCAAACTCAAGTTATTGGACTTGGTAGCATGTGCCTTTACCCTCTGAGTCATCTGGTTGGTCCAAGCATCCCCATTTAAACTGTAAAGCTAAACTCCAGAGAGAAGAGCTCTGCTTCTGTGTTTCTACAGTTGTAACATCACTGCATGGTCTAGACACTTTGAGAAGTATTTCAAAAGTGGGGCGATAACGTGGGGATTTAACAAGGCAACTCCATGTAGTTAAAAGGAGGTTTATTTGGGGGTAACTTACAGCCAGTAAAGGGGTTGGTTACAGGGTCTGGGAGAGGTGAGGTGCAGTCCAGCGGGGTTCTCTGGAGAACTCTGCTCGGTCTACTATCCAGCACCCAGGATCACTGGGAACCAAGAGGCCTGGCATGTCCAGATCTCAGGTCTTAAGGTAGGCATGGCAGTTACCAGCTGCCTCGGTGGGGCGGTGCTTCAAGGTCAAAGCTGGAACTGCTGCTCACTACAGGGCGATCCATTAACAACAACCAGACACTGAAGACAACTTTATCTTCTGTTGTTTTTCCGTCAGCTTAGTGGTCACACCTGGATCTACTGATATTTTAACTACTGTCTGTGCCCCATGGCCCAGCAGTCAGCATCCTGCCACTCAGACAGAGGCCTGGCGGGATGGGATTTCTGGTCCTGCTGACAGCAGCCGCCAAATGTAGTTTTTAACTAAGTCTCTATCCTTCTATCTACCAATAAAGACTTGGGAGTCTCTAGGTCCCTCCCTACTTCTTCCTGTGTGTCTCTCTATCCGTCTTCCTGGCTCCTCTGTCCTCTCTATGGCTAATTCTGGTCAACTAGTTGCTGGCTCTGCTCCCTGATCCAAGGTTAATTTTATTAACACAGTATCAGAGTTTCACAGTGCGACCAAATATCCCACAACAATCATTTGAAATTGCAATCTAGGCAGGAGAGAACAATGTTGTGAGGAAAAGGGAGCCCATTGTAGCTCCTATGAGGGGCCCCCCCCCCCCCCCCGGCAATTTTCAGCAGGCAAAAAGTGGCCGTTTCTGGCTCTAATGACCTGGTGCTTTAGATCTGGATTTCTTTATAGTGAGCTCTCCACTACAGAGGGCTGGAAAGATGGCTCAGCAGGTGAGAGTACTTCCTGTTCTTCAGAGAACCCAGGTTCAGTGCCTAGCAGGCATACTAGGAACCAGCGGTTGACTGCAGTTACAGCAAATCTGTCACTCTCTTCGAGATACTGCCTGCATGTGCAAATACATACGTTTCGGACACACACACTCGCACACACGCAATAAATAAATAGACATCTCCCTCTTTTCAAGTTCTAAAAAGGATACCAAACTATGTTAAAAATAAGGCCGTGTTGACTTAATCATTCAACAGATAGGAAAAAATGTTTTGTAAAAGGTGTAATCTTTGAGAAAGAGATCAAAGCATCTGTAAATACATGAAGTATACATATGCTAAATGTGCTTGTGAACAAAATGAAGGGGAAAAGATGAGAATTGCAACCTGCTTAGGGCAGAGAAATTAGTGACAGACCTGAAAAGTGAAGACAATTCCATCTGTAAGTTTCCCAGATTCCTCAATGATGCTGCCCCAGGTCTTTCTTTCATGAGATTGGCCAGTTCTCAGTGGATAGATGCTTACCTCTGAGTTGTCCCCCCACCAAGTATTAGAGAAGGGTACATTTCTGGTTTTTGCTTCTCAGGAAAGCACTCTGGGAAGTAAGTGAAAATCCTTCAGAGTCACTCTGTGTTTTCCCATAGTGCTTAGGTGACCATCCAGGAAGACAGTGAATCCATGCTTCTCCTGTGGAAAAATCGGCGAGTAGGGAAGACTGTGGCCCTGTGATTTGTCCTAGGTACTTTATATACTCTCCTTCATGGTTTTGGCCTGTACTGTCTTCTGAACAAGGGGCTAATTGGCCTTCAGTCATGCATTATCTAATAAATCCCTGTAAAAGGACACCTTTTTTTTTTCTTTTTTATACAATTCCGCCCTGTTCAAGACCACTTCATAAATCATGGAGCATAAAACTTGCTGCAGTCGCAGCTGGAGTGGTAGAGTGTCCGGTGGGTGAGTTCAGCACAGTTTCCATTTGCCAAGATCTTATTCAGGATAAGCTGGGCCAAGACCAAGTCTGCATTTGAAGGGCTGAATAATATTATTAAACAATGTTTTTGTTGTTGTTGTTGTGATTTGTGTTATCTTCGTTGTGTTTCTCCATTCAGTAACAATATACAGGAAATACATATTTTCCCCTTTTGCTCATAGAACATATACAAAATGTAATTATACATTTAACTTGTGAAAAGCATCAGCATCCTCCCCATCAATTAAAGCTCTTGAAGGGTACTCTGATCAAAAGCCCCAAATAATATATTTAAAATAGTAAAACAAAATAATGGAAACCACTTTAAATTTGAAAAACAAAACAAACAAACAAACCTCTTCTAAAGGCTCTTGAATGGAGAGGAAATAACCTAGATTAGAAACGCTTTAGCAATTAATGCAAATGAGCTCTCTTCATTGAGAAATACCCAGGATGGGAACGGAGCCCAATGCAGAGCAGAAGTCACGGCTTTCAACTTTTTAATGATTTTAATGCAAACCAATGAAACAACTAGCTTAGGAAACTCGAGAAAGAATTACAAATATAAGAATGTGATAACTTGATAAATACCTGACCAAATTTTTGATATGTTTAAGGAACCTACCTACAAATTCTGCAAAAACACAATATTTAATCAATAGAGTGGAAACTGCTGTTTTTCATTTTCTGCAATGACACTTAATAGATTTGCCAGATAAAATAACACATTCTCAAATTAAATTTAGATATCAGATGAGCATTTGCTTAGTGTGAGTTTGTAACATACTTGGGACATAGTTCCACTAGTGTTATTATTTCCTGTCTGAACTTCAAGTTGTACTGTATGTCCTTTGCTGGTCTCTGCTAAACAGGTCGATGGTGATAATGGAAGAGAATATCTTGAGAACTTAAACATCTAGATGCTGGGCTGGCTCTATGGATAAAGGCACTTGTCTCAAAGTCTGACAAACTGAGCTTCCTTATGGGGACCCACAAGGTAGAAGGAGAGAACCAACTCTTGGAAATTGTCCTCTGATCTCCATGTGTGTGTCATGACACACATGTGTGTGGGTCAAGGTTCTTGTTATCAAGCTGGATGACTTGAATTCAATCCCCAGGACTCCATGATAGAAAGAGATAACCAACTTATTCAAGCTAGTCTCTGACTGCCGTAGCAGGTGGTGACACATGGAAACACACACACACACACACACACACACACACACACACAAATGCAAAAGGGGGTGGGCACTGGAGATATGGCTCCACGGTAAAAGCATCTTTCGGAGGACCGGGGTTCAATTCCCATCACCCAAATGGCTCTCCCAATGACCTTTGACTCCAGTTCCAGAGAATCCAAAGCTCTCTGAAGGCACAGACATACGTGCAGGCAAAACATCCAAGCACATAAAATAAAATAATAATTTCTTTTTAATTAAAAAAAAAGTCTAGGTGACAATATAGATTTTTAAGAAAATAAAAATTATACACATTACTTCAAGAAGTGACAAAACATTAAGCTAAGCAAAGCTTTAAGTTCAATTATATAAAATTGTCATAAAAAAGGAACCAAGATTTCTGCTTCCATCTTGGGGGAGTAACAAGGACCAGATTTAACCTTCTGCAATAACACTGGACAAGACATATGGAATGGCTATTTTTAGATTTGGACAATGGGCTCTGCAAGAGTCATCCCTGGGCAAGGGAATGGGTGAAGAAAGCCCTCAGATCTTCTGGGTTTATTGCTTAAGGCAATTTTCCAGCATGTGAATGTGGAGAAGAAACCCACACAAAGTCTTGCTGAGGTGTGAAGTAAGCTGGAGGCAGACAGAGCCAGAAGCTGCAGCTCACAGCTCTAGAAATGAAGGGCCCGTGTTGAAACAAAAGCTCCCAAATCCATCTGGGGAATCCCGTGAGGCCTAGCTGAGCATGCACAGAGTGAAGCACCGCATAAGTGGACTGAGAACCATGCTGAGCTGTGAACTGAGTTAATTCCCACAGTGCATGCGGGAGCTTAAACACAGTAAGAGCAGAGGATATATACAGGAAATATGAGCAGTCTTACTTGTGAGGATAGGTTCAGACATCTTAAGTGATGCACTTAAAATAATATGAAGTCAGATTTATCAGGTGAGTATAGGGTGCATTCAGTTATTTGTATAAAGAGAATGCAATTGAGTGGGATTGTTCAAAGAATGCAAGGGTAATATATTAATGAGACTTTTGGTTTAGGAGCTATTCTCAGTAGAAGTTCAAAGTAAATGGAAAGAGATGGGCAATTCCTGAATATGTAAAACAATATTTTTAGATACAAGCAATGACCATCACATTAGATACTAAATATGCCTATGGAGCTCAGGAAAAGTAGACATTATTGTTGTTTTTCACTTTATTTTTAAAAATGATTTATTTATTATTATCATTTGTACACTCACGTGTGTACATACATGTGTGCACACATGTGTGTCTGTGTGTATATGTGTAGATCAGAGGAACATTTTTGGAAGATGGTTCTCTCTTTACACTTTGTTGAGGCAGGGTCTCTCTGCTCGTGAGTTTCCAGAATGTTCTCCTGCCTCTGCCTCCCTTCTGCCTGTAGGAATGCTGAGATTAGAGCCACCCCAGCAAGGGCTTTTACCTGCTGAGCCACGGTTAATAAATAAAATGCTGATTGGCCAGTAGCCAGGCAGGAAGTATAGGCAGGACAAGCAGAGAAGAGAATTCTGGGAAGAGGAAGGCTGAGTCAGGAGTCGCCAGCCAGACACAGAGGAAGCAAGATGTAAAAGTACTGGTAAGCCACAAGCCACGTGGTAACTTATAGATTAATAGAAATGGGTTAATTTAAGATATGAGAACTAGATAGCAAGAAGCCTGCCACGGCCATACAGTTTATAAGTAATATAAGTCTCTGTGTGTTTACTTGGGTCTGAGCAGCTGCAGGAGCTGGGTAGATACAGGAAAACTTCAGCTACAATTATTATATGTCCTGAGTGATCAAATGCTTAGAAAATTAAACAAATCTGAATGTAATAGACTTCAAACTCACAACAGAGACCATAAACACACTTGGAAGCAAGATAAATACATAGTATGGGTTTATTTATATCCTCAATTGGTGGTCAACATTAATTTTTAAAATCTAAATGGTAAATGTCTCAGGCCACATGGAATAAGACATGTACAAGCATCATGAAGTGAGCGTGACTTTTTGCCTGAAGAGTGGGAGGCCTAAGTCAGTCCTGTGAAAGTCTCATTGAAACAGGCCCTTCGAAGCTACTTTTAATAAGAAGCATCTACCCTCAGGCCCTCAAGGCTAGTAGAAGCAGGAAGAAAACCCCACATCTCTGCAATGATTTTGTGTGTGTTTTGGCTCAAGAACTTAACCTTTCTGTTACAGTTAGTTTTGATGCCAGGAAACTGAAAACCTCTCAGGACACATATCACCCCAATAACACCCCCCTCCACCATGAAAACAATTCACCTTGCGATGGCATATGTCTTTAATCCTAGCACTCTGGGAGGTAGAGGCAGGCAGATCTCTGTAAATTTGAGGATAACCTGGTCTACAGGCAAGATCCAGGAGAGGCTCCAAAACTACACAGAGAAACTCAGTCTTGATAAAACCCAAAACAATCAAACAAACAAACAAACAAACAAAACAAAACAAAACAACCCCCCCCAAAATGAGAATTTCTTGTTACAATCTGCAACTCAAAATGAACAATAAAAACAAAACAAAACATCAAATACTACATTGCAACAGATATAATGCACATCTTATTAGAGAATAAATATAAAAAGTAGAATAATTAAGATAATAATACTTTACTATTTTGAGGTAGTTTTTAAAGTATGACAGAATTCAGAAGTCGTAATGAAAAACGGCATCTATTATTGTTTAAAAATTTAAAATGGTTTGTGAAAAACATTGATGTGAATAACATTGAAGAACAAAACATAAAAGAGACAAATCAAGGAAAAACTCAGGATAGCGATTTCTGTCTACCTTCTTACCTATTCTGTACCATCACTGATATGTAAAGAGTTATTACAAATCAATGAAGTAAAGTAATAATTCACAGGAAACTGACAAGTGTATAAATGGGCAACTTGGAGAAATAAATTCAGACAACCAAATGAAAATACACTAAACTATGTTAATACTGTGAATATTTGAATTAAAAAGAGATGTGATTGCTCAGGTTTAATTTATATTTGCAACAATTTAGTGGCTAACAATACCCCAGAGTTGACTGAGTTCTCAGGCAACAACAGTTTCTCAGCCAAATATAGTAAATGCATGTCTTAATTCCAGCACTCGGGAGGCAGAGACAGGTGGATCTCTTTGAGTTTGAGGCCAGCCTGGTCTACACAGAGAGTTCCAGGACATCCAAGGTCCTGTTGCATAGACAGGCCCTGTTTCAAAAAACAAAACAAAACAAAAACCATTTCTCTGCACTTTAGTGATTCCAGACCATTATAGCATTTTTAGCAGGGAATTTGACATGATTCACCACATTTAAAAATACTTCTACCATTTGATCAATAAAGCCTGCATCTAGGACTCGGTGCATTGAGCTTCTCCATAAGGCTAGCTTTTAGTACAAAGGCGCCCGGCTGCTGTGATCACGTGGTTCTCCTTGGCCTGAGATCCTGTGGTCAGCCGCACAGTCATTGGCCAGCTTGTTCCTGTCTACCAGTTAGTTCACCATCCTCCTGACATTTTAGATCACCTCAGCCCCACACGCCATGGTTCCCAGAATATTTTACACTAACAAAGTTTCTTTCCTCCTCATTATTATGGTCTTGCAGAGGACTCCGAATTTCTGCATTTTCTCCCTTTTGGCCCCAAGAATGCTGTTCCTGCATAAAGTTAAATCCCAGGGTTGTATCTCTATTTCCACACAGGAAGCCCTATGTCCATATGCAGTCCAGCTCAGAGGAAGTCACAGAGAGACCACATGTGTCCTTCGCTGCTTCCAGATTCTGTTATCTGTCTATCTATCTATCTATCTATCTATCTATCTATCTATCTATCTATCTATCTATCTATCTGTCTGTCTGTCTGTCTGTCTGTCTGTCTGTCTGTCTGTCTGTCTGTCTGTCTATCTATCTATCTATCTATCTATCTATCTACCTATCCATCTTTAAAGTATTTTTATTTTTATGTGCATTGGTGTTTGATCTACAAGTGTGTCTGTGTGAGGATTTCAGGTCCCCTGGAACTGGAGTTACAGACAGTTGTGAGCTGCCATGTGGGTGCTGGGAATTGAACCTGGGTCCTCTGGAAGGGCAGCCAGTGCTCTTAACCGCTGAGCCACCTCTCCAGCCTCTAGTTTCAGTTATTTTTATTTAATTATTTGCAGTGTCTGGGATCCGGTCCAGGGCTGCAGGTATGCTCAGCTATCAATCCTGCTACTGAGCTACATCCAAGCTTTCCAGTTAATGTGCTTCCTGCATTCTAAAATGCAGAATTCTTTCCCCTTCCCTCACTGGTGGAATTGTGACGCCGTAAAAAAATCAAAAGTGTTTTGCAGCTTAATTGGTAGTGGTTTTGTCCTTTCTTAGTAGGTCCTAAGGTAAGAGTGTATCTCTTTATAGTCAATGGTCTTTTAGGCCTGGAAATTGGTTCTTATATGTAGTTTAATGAAAATGTTAGACCAGTGTTATATTGCCGGTGTGATGTGGTCTCAGCGCTGTCACTTAGGGCTGGCTTAATTGTGTTTGTGTTTTGTTTTTTAACCTCTCTTAATGTATTGTCGGCATTTTAGAGAGACGTTTCCTTAGTTCGAAGGCTATTTACAGAGCAGGCTTTTGCAAACTGGCAACTGACTTTGGAGTCGTTCTTGACCCTGACCATGCCACCAGCTCTCATTTCTGGGGATCATTTTATATAGAGTCATTTTGCTTTGCTTCTGGATTTCTTTCACATGCTCGCTTCCTCCCTTTGGAGAGTTTATGTGAACTATTTGGAGGAAGCGTTTCTGGGAGAGGCTAAGTTGAGACTATGCAACCTCACAGCCATATAGACAGGGGTAGGTTTTTGCAGCTCCCAGCCCCAGCATTCTAATTTGTGAAAACCTTACTTCAGTGTTTTGGGGACAAGCAGGCAAGGAAACATGCAGGAATGTACTTTCTAAGCTCTGAAGCTTTGGCATTTCTGGGTGTTATTAATAGTCTCCGAGGGCACCTTTAGTAATAGCTAGCTTTAACTAATTTCCTGAGCAATGACGCAAAGCACCCTACATACTGAGTTAATCTAGGATGAGTTCCTCGCTTTCTACTATAGATCATTATTGTATCTGCCCAGCCCTGATAGTACCTGCTCTCGTGTTCAGATAACCCTACAAAAAATAGAATTACATCAAGGTCACCTCCCAGGCTTATGCCACAGTGAAAGGAAAATGTACCTATTTTTAAAGCCAGGTTGCTCCATCATGGGGAGATTGCTTCCCATCCATACAGCGTTCATTCTGCCCATAATTCTACAGTGAACATCCTGCTTCTGTAATCTTGTAATCAATCTGCAACCATAGGATCAAGTACAAATTGCTAAGCAATGCGCAGCTCTGTGCACCCTGATAGTCTGTGAACAATGGAGCTGTAATTCCAGAAGAGACTTGGAGTCAATTCCTTTGCCCTAACGGATAATCACATCCGAGGCTTCTAAGACAAATTATAATTTGGTCTATTCTTAAAGACCTCCTGAGGTGACTCGCCAACCTCTCTCAGAAGCCCTTTCCAATATTTAGCAAATGTTGCTGTCTGTAAATACTTCTTTGTACCTCAAGGAAATTTCTTATGGCACAGAATAACCAATTTTTGTGTTTGTCTTCTTTCTTCTTCTTAGAGGTAATACTGACAACATACAACGTGTCTGAGTTCATCTCTGACTTGTTTGAAACTCTCTTCAAGGTAACATTCAAATTCCTTAGTGTGCCAGAGGGGCCGGCCAGACTCAGCCACTGGCTTCATTCAGAGTCCTGACTCCCGACGTGCCCCTGTGTGTGGCTTGTGCTTAGCCCCACTAAGTGCTTTTTGAACCCCAGCAACATGATGCTTTTTAAAACATTTAGCTGGAATATTTTTCTCTCTTGATCTTCCCAATCTGACAAATTTATTTTGTTTTTATTCTTTGTAAAAACTTGAAAAATATATTATTAATATTATTATTTGAGGTTGGGTCTCATGTCTCTCAGGCTTGCCTTGAACTCACTGTGTGGCCAAAGGATGACCTTAAGCTTCTAGTCCTCTTACCTCTATGCCCAGAGTGCTAGGATTACAGATCTAACCTCAGTCTCTGGTTGACACAGTGCTGATGGTCAAACCCTGGGCTTCGTGCTAGGAAAGCCCTCTACTCACTGAGTGATAGCCCCAAGGCATCTTTTTTTTGGTTTTTCAAGACAGGGTTTCTCTTTGTAGCTTTGGCACCTTTCCTGGAACTCACTCTGTAGCCCAGGCTGGCCTGAAAATCACAGAGATCCGCCTGCTTCTGCCTCTCAAGTGCTGGGATTAAAGATGTGGGCCACCACCACCCGTCGCCAAGCCATCTTTTCATTTTTTTCAGATCAAGTCTTACCTCTTCCTCCTGTCTCCTAAGCTCTTGATCATGTTGCATGTGGTATTCTTCATCAATGCTAGACGATGGGAAGTAAACTGAAATGAATTGTCATTTCATGTGTACACAGGGACTGACCTCTAGTTGGGGTTCATGGAGTGACTAGGAAGAGTGGTTAAGTAAATGGCTGTCCCGATACTCTTCTGTTACTCAGAGAATCTAAAGGTTTTCTGTTCCCATAAATTAGGGTGAGTGTGAATGCAAAATGGGAAGACCTGCACAGAGAGCCAACCTGCTGTGTGTCTGTAAGACATGCTGACTAAGCTACTGCCATCAGGAGGTGTTGAGGGACAAATATAAGTAAGTGTGTGTGTGCGCGCGCGTGCATGCATGCGTGCGTGCGTGCGTGCGTGCGTGTGTGTGTGTGTGTGTGTGTGTGTGTGTGTGTGTGACCTTGAGAGCCTCAATGACAGGCCCCCATCCCTAACACAAATAAATGAATAACTTGACCAAGCCAGAAAGTCAAGCATCACTGTTTCATTATCAGAGACTGATTTTTCCCCCATTTGTTTTTTAGTACTGGTCAGCGGGACATTTTGCAGGAGTTTCTGGATGCTGGCAGGCAGCACTGTTTCAGAAGCATGCCGTTAGAATGCTCCAGAAGCCTATCAGTGTCATAAGAGATTCTGATGGTGGGAGTTGAAGGACTAAGATCTACTTATGTAGAACACACCTGGTGCAGAATTGTGTTATCCAGAACCTTCAGGGTGGCCTGAGGCTTACCTGATTCTATGACCGCTCTGTGCCCCTGAGTGTGCCGCAGAGTCAGTAAAGCAAGCTGGAACCAGGAAGAAACAAGGATGAGAGAATCATTTTTGTTTCCTAATGTGAAGGGAAATTCCCAAAGCTGCCCTTTACAAACACTCACACAACAGCTTTTTTTTTCCCCTCAATGCCGTCTTTTCTTCAGAATACTATGTGTCTACTAATGTAGATCATTGTTGATCTCTAGCCTACCCGCTTCTGAAAAATGTTTTGGCTTTTCCTTGAGTTCTTCCTCCCTCTGGTAGAGGAGTTGATGAAAGTTGAATTCATTAAGATACATTTTTGTTGCTGTTTATCTGGGGTTAGTGGGAACAAGAGGAAACACAAAGGCTTGTATAATTGACAGACTAGAAATCCCCTTTTGCTGAGCATTCCTGGGTCAGCTGATGACATGAGACCGGTAGGATGTCCTTTTCTGGACCCATCCATCAGCACGTAGGACAATAATCGTAGCTGAATTGTTGAGTGGAAATGGAGAACTTTAAGCGCCTTTTAATTTGTACCCCAAAGAAACATTATGTGGCCTCTTTGGAATACCTCTTTTCTGTTTCTAATGAGGAAAGCAATTATGATTTTGATGCATCTGTTATGACTTGAGTCAGCTATCAAAGGAACAGGTGCCTTGGTGATCGTGCTAATAACAGAAGTTAAAGTCTCTTGTAGGTAAACTTTTCAGTACATGGACAAGAGCTCCTTCCCTTTCTCCCTGTACCCCTGCGTTCCTCCCTCTCTCCCTTCCTCCCTGCCTTCTTTTTTTTTTCTTTTCTTCTTTCCTAAATTAGATTCTGAGTGTCAAATAGAGATGTCGTGTACTGTCTATACTACACATTTTTATTTGGGCACACCGTTTTCCTTTGAAAATATCATTATTCCCTCTGGTTTCAAGAGATAAGAAGTTCGATTACTGATTTTGTACATTGTCTATGGGCACCGCAACACTGGCAGACATTTGGGTTTTGGTAAATGGATTGAAAGTAAAGAAAAGGCAATGGAAATAGCCTGTATTATCTGGGCGAGGGGAGGGCTTGAAGATTACCTGTGCCCAACAATATGTAGAGAGAGATCTGTCTGATACTTGGCACTGCCAAAGTTTTTGTTTGGCAACCTATGTCTTCTTTGTGAACACCATGCCCTCTGTAGAGTTTCTCCAGTTAAATTCTTCTATGTGAACACACATACTTGTACACACACACACACACACACACACACACACACACACACAGCTACGAAATAGTAAGTTTTCATATGGATTTTCAGCCACCTTTAGTGTTAGTTACCCCTCCTCTCCTCTTCCCTCCCAACCCTTTCCCCTCTAGACCTCCCTCCCTTTATTCCCTCCCTTGCCCCCACATCACATGACTTCTACTACCTCTGTTCCCTAAAGAACCACTGGTCCCTTTCCAGTTTCCTTGAATTCATAGGTAGTCCGAGTTGAACACACAGATCTGAATCAATGCTAAGATCTGTGTAGGAGTGAGAACGTGGGATGTTTGTCTTTATGGGTTTGGATTACCTCACTCAGTATGTTTTCCACTTCTGTCTACCAACAGCCAGTATCTAGGCAGGAGAGAGAGGATAGGTGGGGCTGCCACACAGAAAGAATACATCGGAGGAGAAGAAAAAGAAGAGGGAGGAGTGAGAAAAGGAGAAACAGAGAGGATGCCAGGGACCAGCCACACAACCAGTCACAGAGTAGGAAGGAAAGAAAGGAATGTAGAATAGAGAAAGATAAAGGCCCAGAGGCAAATGGTAGACGGGATAACTTAAGAAAAGCTGGCTAGAAAAAAGCCAAGCTAAGGCTAGCATTCATAAGTAAGAATAAATCTCCATGTAATATATTTATGTGGGAGCTGGGTGTCGGGCCCCCAAAGAGCAAAGAGTAAAAAAACCAACTACATTGATTGTTGATTCAGTTTCCTGGGTGAGCAGGATCCTATTCAGTTTTTAGCTGAGCCTATCACCCAAAATATACTCCCTTTTTTCTGGAAGTTTCATAGTTTCAGCTCCAACATTAAAATCTTCGATTCACTTACAATTATTGGAATGCAGGATGAGAGGGAAGAATCGAGTTGCATTTTTATACACGTAGATATCCAGTTTCCTATGCCGTCTTTTTCTTCAGTGTATATCTTTGGTGTTTTTTCAAGACTCAGGTGGCTCTGGGTGCAAGAGCTTATGATAGTAAAACCCTAATGCTGAAGACTCCACACACCTCAGTCACAGGACATGGAGAAGTGAAGCTGGTTCTGACCAGAAAGCTAATGACCAGGATAACAAGATTGTCTTTTGGGTACATTAATGGCATGATTTTTATGGGGATAATCAACTACTTTCTGCTTGGATTTCTGATCGGTTCACTCCACAAGAGATAACACATGTTTGATACGATAAATCTGGCCAAGAACCTATGGTTGGCGAGCTCATAGGCTCCCAATTGAACCTACTGTTATTAGTTCTCTAAATGGACAGTGTATCAACCTGCCTCTGAAGTCATATTCCTGTGCTCTTAGTGAAGCACTCAGACCACAACAGAGATGTTTCTCGGGGCAGTCGATGGAGGTTAACACAGAAACTCACACGTGGTCGAAGTGCAGACAACAAGTGGGACATGTGTGTCGCACTTCTTCCCCAAGTGTCAGGGCTGTCACAGACAAGGTCAGAAAAAGTGTAAGAGGACTGGAGAGACACCGTGTCTTCTGGACACGACCGGGCCGTTGTGTTCGTGGACTCACAACAGCTGCGGTTGTGTGCACATGATCAAGCCAGTCAACATTCTGGCTTGGTGGGGAGAATGGGCTCCCAGAACTGAGGAGCTATTGATAGCAGATGGGGGTGAGGGAGCCTCTGTGTCCTTCAGGGGTGTGGGCATTGTCAACAGTGCTCCAGCGGATGGCGCCACACCAAGGACTACAGGAGCAGCACAAGCTGGACTCAGTGAGTTACAACAGCGGTTCTCAACCTCTGGGTCATGACCCTTTTGGCAAACCTCCATCTCCAAAACATTTACATTACAATTCATAACAGTAGCAAAAGTACGGTTATGAAGTAGCAACAAAAAGTAATTTTATGGCCGGGTGGTGGTGGTGCACGCCTTTAATCCCAGCACTCCGGAGGCAGAGCCAGGCAGATCTCTATGAGTTCAAGGCCAGCCTGGGCTACTAAGTGAGTTCCAGGAAAGGCACAAAGCTACACAGAGAAACCCTCTCTCAAAAGAAAAAAAAAAGTGATTTTATGATCTGCTTGCCTCTGCCTCCTGAGTGCTGGGATTAAAGGCATGCACCACCACACCTTAAACATTGTATTTCCAGTCTATAAAATGGGTATAAAAATGTATCTGTTCCATAGCCTAGAAGTACCTACACCATTGGGTTATTGTGAAAATTTAATAAGATAATGATACAAATAAAGAGCATTCATGTATATAGTACTTTAAAATATGTACGCGCGCGCGCGCGCACACACACACACACACACACACACACACACAGCTACACAGACACATGTAGACACACAGACCCCTATACAAACAGCATGGCTTTTAACCCTGCAGCTAGAAGGAAGGTTAGATGGAAAAATCTGGAAATTGTGCACATTTCATCTCTCCGAATGATTCTGATAAACAAACGTATTTGAGAACCATTGATCTTAAGCATTTGTGATTGTTGATATTTTTAAACAGAGCTGATTTTTAACAAATAAGGATTCCCTTATAACTTCTCAGAGAAGCTGAGTCCAGAAACTTTTCCAGGAATCTCTTCGAAGGGATTCTCATTGTCCCTGAATCCTTCTTAAGTTGTCTTCTCATATGATCCACTGAGCAGGAAGCCTTCACTCTTGTCTGCCCTGCAAGGACAAGGATGTGTGACATGGAATCCCACTGCAACGGATATTGTATACTTGTACCGCAGTCTTGACTTTGAATTTCAAGTTAAGTCTCAGAAAATGCCATATATATATATATATATATATATATAGTTTGCATCTTAGTAGAGTGAATGTAGGGACACCTCCATTGGAATTTCCAGGAAAGGAAAGCTGGAAAGAGATTCAAGTGGGAGATCATCAACAAAAATCAATGACAGTCTACTCATTGTTGCTAAATTGGGTGGTAGAAAACATCGCCGATTCTCTGGTTTTGTGGTTGGTTTGATTGATTTGGAACATGGGAAGAAATCTTCCAGAGAGTCCTTCTTCCTTCCTTTGCGTTATGTAGTTCTGTGATGCAAATCTGTGCTCTTATCAGTTGGAAGTGATCAGAAACCAACTCCTGTTAGCATTCAGGGGGCCAGTAGGAGATTAGATTTCAGTTTTTACAGTGGTTCAGGGATTAATGTGTTCACCTGCTTTTCGCCATAGCTAGTTCTAGGTAATCACAACAAATCTTTAGCACCCACTTAATTTCAGTGTATCACACAGATCATGTTCCCCCTCGCAGCTGGTTTCTTCTCAATCTGACTTTAACTGTGTCCTCTCAGCTTTGCTAATCCAGCTAGGAAAGGATTCTCTTGCCTCACAATTCAAGCAACAGTTGGAGGATGGGGTCTCATTAGCCGTGATCTGGATCACATGTCCATTCTTGACCTCACGTCATCTGCATAGTCGAGTACTATCACACAGTGATTCACTAGACCTGGGATAGCATGCCAGTCCCTCAAGGGATGGGATCGAACACATCCTAAGAACACCAAGAAGTCAAAGACTTGTGATTCCTGCACTCCACTCGCTGGTTTCAGAAAGATTTAAATACTGCTTTCCCCAGCTTCCTCTTCGACCAATTTATTCCTTTCTACTTGAATGACTTGACTTTCCAGATGAGCGTGTGGGCAGCAGGCTACAGTAGAGACATTAGTTTTTTGAAAGGCCTGTGTGGACAGGTTCATATTTAACAGGAATCCATATAGTAGCCACCCAAAGCCTTGTCTCCAGAACAGACACTTCACGCAGCTGTTGAAAGCATTTTCTCTGTGGAAAAGCCTTCCCCTTTGACCCCTCCACTTCCTCCATCAACCTGAACTTCAGGAATTAATGTGTTTCCTCCAGCTTCCTAATTCACGTCATCTTTGACTTTCTGAAGTATGCCCTAGAAATCACCACAGTAAAGGAGGTTTGTGAAATTGGGTTAAAAACATGTTTTGCTGTTGTGCTTTGAAGATATTCATGTTTCCAAACCCATGAATAACATGATTTCCAATTTTGCTTCAAAAGATGTGTTCTCAGAGACTCAGTGACCCATCTCTTAGGACGTCTTTCTGTGAGGCAGTGGTGAGCAGAGAGGTGACATGGCCATGCCTTTCTGGCTGTGAATGGTTCCATGTAAAAGGGAAATGCCTGCTGGTTGTTCAGCATGTAACCTTGCACTTGGTACCAAGACTGAACATACACCGGATGGAATTTAGCTCTGTGTTGATGGATGCTGGGACTTAGGAGGGAATGGATAATGTATAGGGACAAGTGTGGTGGTTTGAATGAGGATGGACTCTATAGGCTCATATATTTGACTGTTTGGTTCCCAGCTGGTGGACTATTTAGGAAGGATTAGGAGGTATGGCATGTAGAGACCCACAGAAGTTTCCTAGTGAGAACTTACTCAGGGTCTGAGAATCTGAGCTTGCTTTACCCAGCAGGGCCGCATAAGGGGACGATTTGACCACTGGCGTGGTTACCAGGTGTTTGGAAGGGTCTGCACTTGGCTGTGCGGTGTGCTTTGATCTAGCAAGGGGGAGGTCTTTTAGCCCCGCCCCTGGGCATTGTTGTAAAAAGCCCTTTTGAAGAGGCAGAAGGGACCAGTGGGTTTTGACCCAGGTCCTCCCAAAGCTGTCCTGTGTTTCTGTCTTTCTCCTCTTTGCTATCTTTCTATCTAAATGTTTCTTATCCCTCTCTCCTCTTGCAGGAACCCTTTAAAAGGTGGGAGCGGGCCTCTCACAATGGCCTTGTTGAAGAAGGTGTGCCACTGGGAGTGGCCTTTGAGGTTCCAAAAGCCTGCACTAGGCCCAGTCTTGCTCTCTCTGCTATATGCTTAGGGATCAGATGTAAGTTCTTAGCTACTTCTTCAGTGCCGTGCCTGCCTGCCTGCCTGTTACCAGGCTTCCTGCCATGATGGTATTGGACTCACCCTCTAAAACTGTAAGCAAGCCCCCAATCAGGTGCTTTCTTTAATAAGTTGCCCTGGTCATGGTGTTTCTTCACAGCACTAGAGCACTAAGGCAGTAGACAGCAGACACTTTGAATAGTAAACATATCCTGTGCTTGGAAGTTGGGCTTTGCAGAATCTCCTTACAGGACAATTTGTCGATAATTATGACGGTTCAAATACAATACCTATAAAGGGTCAGTGAGATGCTGTCAAGCCTGGAGCCCGAGTCTGATCCTTGAGACCCACACGGTGGAAGAAGAAAAATGACTTCCTAAAGTTGTCCTCTGACTCCCACACTTGTGCTGTGGCATAGAATGCCCCCACACAAATAAATACATAAATGCTTTTTAATTTATAAAGATTTAATACAATACCATGAAGACCTAATATATAATAATCTGCATTTGAATAAAGAAATTCTAAGTATGATATAAAACCTTTAATTTCAAAAAGTGCTAAACTATTTAAAAAAACAAATCTCTTTTTTCTGCCTGATGAAACAAATAACAGAGGCAGAAGACAAATGGCAAATTGTAATTTATAATTCACATAAAACCTCCCACAAATCAATGAGCATGAGAACAGCAAACAAAGATAAAGAATCTAGTCAGATCATAGAGAATTATAAATTGATTTTAAACATATTAAATATGATGATTACCCATCACTAGATATGCTTAGATTAAAATACCATTTAACCCGCCAGACTAATAAAGATAAGAAAATTTCTTAGTATATTATATGTGTCTGGTAAGAGGACATGTTAGGAAATAATCACTCATACATCCTGTTAGGGATGTAAATAGATAAATTTATTTGAAATCTATCTACCTTTTGTGCAAATAGTTTCATTTCTAGACATGTGTCCTCCTTTGGGCCCTGTTTGTGGTTTTGCCAAATGATGTGTACACGTGGTTTACATTGTTTGACCTTGCTGAAGACTCCGGTGATCCAAAAATCTGTGAAAGAGGGAATCCCTCAAGTATGTGTGAGGCTTGACGAACGCTGTCCCGCTGGAATACAGAAGCGTTTCCCCATGAGTTGACATGTAGCCATGGCCATGATAGAGGGTGTGGATGAGAAAAAGGAGAGTGTTGACCCGAGCTTCATGTTTCTAGGTGTGGATTAGAGCAGCTGATGCCCGAAGTCCCAGGCAGGAACTGGAACTGAGTGGCTTTCAAATGATTATATTCAAGAGGGTTACTTTTTTTTCTAAATACTCATGCAACTTTTATATCTGTAACTTGTAAATGTACTCACCTTTCAGAATGCAATAGTATTTTAAATATAATAAAAAAACCTATGGATTAATCTGACACTTCTATTATTAGAGCTCCATCCAGTTTATAAAAGGAAAACACACTGGTAGCACAAATAAACAGAGTCCCTCCTGTGGTTGTATGGAATATGGAATATTTTCTAAGACAAACTGCAATAAAAATGAAAAATGAGGTTGGATATGATAGCATGTGCCTTTAATCCCAGCATTCAGGAAAGAGAGGCAGGTGGATTTCTATGCATTCGGGGTTAGCTTCATCTACAAAGCAAGTTCTAGGACAGCCAAGGCTATACAGAGAAGCCCTGTCTTGAAAAACAAAGCAAAACAAAACAGAACAGAACAAAGGAAAAAAAAGGAAAAATGTTGATGGGCATGGTGGTGCTTGCCTTTAATTCCAACCCTTGGGAGGCAAAGGCAGGTGAGTCTGAAGCCAACTTGGGCTACAAAGTAAGACCCTGATTCAAAACTAAATTTAATTAATTAGCTAAAATAAAACACAAAATAAAAGCCAAGGCCAGCAAAATGGCTCACTGAGTAAAATCACATACTACTGTGTAAGTCTGACCACTTGAGTTTGAACCCAGAAAGCTTCAGTGGAAGGAGAAATTCACTTTCAAAAGCTGGTCTCTGGTGTCCACACTTGTCATACATAGCCTGTCTGTGCCCACACTCACACATATTATACACCAAAACACAATAATTTTTAAAAATAAAAAATAAAGACAAAAAACAGCAAAAGCAAATTCTAGAAAAAAATGTATGTTCTGTGGAATTTGTGGCAAAAAGAAATATAAATATTAATGCAATTAATATTCCATATATATAATACTTGCATATGCATGGAACATTCATGCATGTAGAAAGACAGGGCAATAATATGGGACAGGAAGTCTGTAATTAATGGATATAACCCTTTATATACCTTATTGTTATGGTTTAAGATGTATAATGTCTCCACAAACTGATTGTGATTAAACACTTGGTCCTCACCTGGTGGCATTATCTTGGGGATTCAGGGAACCTTTGAGAGGTGAGGCCCAGTGAGAAAACTTGTGGGTAAACCTTGAGATCTGTAGCTCTGCCCACTTCCTGTCTTGCTGTGGGAAGTCTTTCTGTATGCTATGAATATGTGTTGCTCCGATTGGTTGATAAATAAAGCTGCATTGATCTATGGCAAGGCAGCTTAGAGGCAGGTGGGAAATACAAGCAGCTATAGGGAAAGAAGAAAGGAGAGGAGGGAGAGACACCAGCCTAGAGCCCAAGGAGCAACATCCCACAAGACTGGTAATGCCATGGCCACATGGCAATACATAGATTAACAGATATAGGTTAATTTCAGATATAACAGCTAGCTAGCAAGAAGCCTGCCATAGGCCATAATTGATATTTGATAATTAATATTAAGCCTCTGAATGATTATTTTATGTGGCTGAGGGACCACTGGGCTGGACAGGACCTGAGAAAACTTACGGCTATACCGTCTCTTCTCTGCTTCCTGATATTTCCACCTGTTGCAGACTTGTCTTCCTGCTTCAACAGCTGGAGCTGCTCCTGCCACAATGTCATTCCTGTCCCTGCCCTGATGTCCTGTACTCCCAAACTGGGCTAAAATAAACCTCTCCATTAAGTAGCTTCTGGTCAGGCATTTGGTCATAGCGAGGAGAAAAGTAATTAATATACTCATGCATTAATATACTCATGCATTTTAAATTCTGGTGTCCAGATAATAATATTCCAACAGAAGGGAAAGCATAAAGACAAGGATAAACATGTAGCTTGGCCGGGCTGTGATCAGCTTAGTTGACCTTCTGGATGAGGAGAACCATGCCAGTTAAAACTGGATTAAAGGAACAGCCAAGCTCATGGTGTGTGGAGTTGGAGTCCCAGAGACACATTTGGATCCTCTGTAATCCCAGAATGACCCAACAGACAGAAAAGGCAATTGCAGAAGATCGATGGCTTCGTATTTTGAGCAATAATAGTCTTATTTTAGAGAAGCTATTCAGTTTTAACATTTAGTGTTCATAGGGAATGTTGGATTTTTATAGTCTTCCAAGGAATTTGGCAGACACAAAAAGGGAAATGTTGACTTTTACATGTTGCCCATTATGCAAAATTCTGAACTATTCAGAACACAAGGGAAGCATGCTACAAGCACAGTGACCTTAAAACGTTCACAGACAGATGCATCGGAGTCCATTTCACATTGCTGATGTCCTTGGTCAGCGGGTGGGCACACAGCTGGCTAAATGCCTTGCAGCAGCCAACCTAGGGATGCACGTTAGCTTCTGATTTAAAGGGAAGGGAGGGAGGGCCAGGCAGACACTGCTGAGTTGGTACACTGCCTCATAAGCATGAGGCCGTGAGTTCAGATCTCTAGCATCCATGTAAAAAGGAAAGCCAGGCATGGTGGTAGTCATTTATAACCTCAGCTCTGTGGGAGTGCATACAGGCTGGAGACCACTGGCCAGCTAGCCTAGCAAGTCAGTGAGTTTAAACTCTACCGAGAGTCTATACCTAAAAAAATACAGTGGACACCTGGCAAGAAAGGATGTCTTCCTCTGGCCTGACACAGATGTCAGCCTTTGGCCTCTACATACGTGTGTATGTGCACACACCTATATAATATATGCATGCACTCATTCAGGCACAGTGGGGGTGGGGAGGGAGACTGTGGTAGAGAGTGAGACATGATACGTGTTGTTTGGGCTCAGGAGGTCAACAGGGAGGCCTGGAAAACAGGCATAGTGAAGCCAGTCACCCATCCCAATGAATACTCACCCCTCTTAGCCACAGTGACTATCCTAGGGGGCATATGCATGTGACCCAGTGGCTTACAATAGAACAAAGCCTGGGATCAGAGGGAGGCACTCTGGGACATACTTTCCCAATGGATTGGACTGAGCCTGGGAGTGAGACCATACACTCAGCAACAGCAGGTGCCCAACCAACATGAAAACTACGCCTAAGGACATGATGAATCATTGAACCTGCACTCCCCAGAGTTACAGCTAACCCACCATTATGACAACCAGAGTCTCTGAAACACAATCCCTCCCTTTCCATCCATCTCTGTAACACAAGCTGGCTTGTGTTTTCTGCTGTGGTCAATGAGAACCCTGACTGACATATCTGTGGTGGTGATGATAATAGTGATGAGCTAGATCTGTCCTTCCTTTTTCCAAATATTTTCACCCTTAGTGGCTAATTAGTTCTCCTGACAGTCCTATGGGGAATCAGGAGTGTGACTCATACTAAGGGAACCAAGGCTCATAGAGGTTTGGTGACTAACTTAGGGGCTGTAGTTGGTAGAGAAAGAGTCCACTCTGAAACTCAGGACCGTGAATTTCATGGTCTCTGCAGCATCTTTCAAAAGTGTCCGGCATGATATTGGGGTCCTTGACTTCTTTTCTCTCACTCATGACTGGGCCATTGGCTCAAAGGACCTATCACCTCCTCTGAAGATATGCCCTGGAGGATCCTTCAGACTCAGTCACTGTGTGAGTAGCTGGCCCAGAGGAACAGTAGATAAAGGTAGCTTGAAGGACCTCACACTAATGGAAAGCAAGAGGCTCCTCTGTCCCCAAATCCCGCCAGAGCACAATACATTCGTGTCTAGAAATAGGCCAGCCTGGGTAAGGAAGGCGCCAAGAGGTGAGGCCGATCTGTGACTGCTGGGGTGTATGTAGGGGAGGGAAGCACAGACAGTGACATTTCCGTTTCTGGTGGCCCCATTGCTGTGTGCCAGTAACAGGCTCAGCCCAGTGTCCTCTACCATCCAGCTGCCTGCCCCCCCTCCCATCTGCCTCATGTTTGATAACTGCAGTTCATACTCAAGTAGGATAGACATAGTAATACGCTTGTCGATGATAAATGGGAGAGGTGTCAGGTATGGAAACAGTATGGGAACCAGGAGATAGATGCCATTTGGTGTGTTACTGGAAAATACAATCTCCGGTTGACATTCACACTCAACATGCAGACCGAAGTCCTTCGACACCAACCTGATTCCAACAGTGAGGTTAGACATGTCTAAGGGGCAATTGCAGCAGCTAACCTGTTCTATAATTAAGACTTTTTTTTTCTCTTCAAGGATCACCCTCATTCTTCAAGACGTTCTCAAGTTACTGCTCTCTTAAAATATATTCAATAAACTGTGTTTGTTTGTTTGTTTGTTTGTTGTTGTTTTTTTTGTTTTTTTTACAATAAAGAATCGCCATCTACTACCCGCAAGGGAATTCTCATTGGCTCAGTCTGTCCTGACTCCTGGAGAGCGGAGGGTCCTCGGGGAGGGTGAGTTCCTGCTAGCCCCCTCCTCTGAGCTAACCTCTCTCCTTCCAGTGTACTGCTTTTCCTTCTTAGGGCCTGGCAGGTAGTTTCTCATGCTGAACTTAATCAGATCACTATGTAATTACAGAGGGACTGTCAGGATATTTTTGGTTGTCATCTTCTCACAAAATGCAGATTGCGTGGCATGTATACATAGAATTACTCTATAATTTAAAGTAAATTGACATTTAATTTCAATTTAATTACACAGGAATTACAGACATGACAGATAGAGTCTAATTAGGAAGAAAGTATGAGAATCTGTTTATGGAGTAAAAAAATCCATCTCATGTCACCCTTTTAACAGAATCAAAATAATTCTCTGAATTTCTGTAGAGTGTGTATAATAACAACAGTAATAACGAAAACGGCATTTGGGCCATTCGTCATTTGTACATATATTAGCTCCGTGGAACTAGCTGGGACTCTTTGAAGTGTCGGTGATCATTCCCATGTTACCGATGAGAAAACTGTCATTGGATGAAATGAGTGATGTGCACATTGTCACACACGGGGTCAAGGTAAGGTTTGGAATCAGCAACACTGGACCTTAAGCTCATTTTCATGCATTTCCCCCTCATAGGAAGCAAAGGAGCATGGGATGAAATTCCAGGCCTTCTCAGAGGCCTGAACTCTTCTGATCAACAGCCTGGAAAATTGGACTTTTTTTCTCCATCCCCTTCTCTCTCTGTCTCCTATTTTTCCTCTTTCTTTTTCTTCATTTAACAAATGTTTATACTGATGGACCCCACTTGGTGGTATCACTCTGAAGGTTGGGAGTTAAGGGCTAGGGAAAGCTTTGCCTCCTTCCTCACAGGATATTTGTGTGGAGGGTGAATGTGGGCACACGTGTTGGTTAGCGGACAGTTTGCTGGAGCGGTCAATATTGTGCGAGATTTTGTTTGTGTTCTGACAAAGCTTGCCTGGAGATCAGAGGGCAGAGCTAGCCACTAATTAACCACAGAGGCCAGGCAGTGGTGACACACACTTTTAATCCCAGCACTTGGGAAGAGGAAGTAGGAAGACCAGGAGTTCAAGGTTACCCTGGGCTACATGAGATTGAACCAGTCTAAAAGAGATACATAGCCAGGCGGTGGTGATGCATGCCTTTATTCCCAGCACATGGAAGGCTCAAGCCTTTAATCCCAGCACTAGGGAGGCAGAGACAGGAATATGAGGCACATAGAGACAGGATCTCCCCCATTCAGTCTGAGAATTGATAGAGACAGGATCACCCTTTTTCAGTCTGAGGAGGTAAGAAGTGACTTCGGCTGCTTCTTTACTTCTCTGCTCTTTCAGCGTTTACCCTAATTTCTGACTCCGGGTTTTTATTATTAAGACCAATTAGGATTCGTGCTACAGGTCAAGGCAGGGCTTCTCATCTCTGCCACCACTCTGTATTTCCAGGGAGCTGCTCCACAAACTCCCCTCTCCCTGAGAAATGCTGGGATCATAGATTCAAGCCAGATGTATAGGTTCATGGGATCCGAACTCAGGTCATCAGCTGCGTTCAGCAAGTGCTTTATCTCCTACTCAGCAGCTTGGGTGTGTAACAGGTCCCTGGATCTAGTTGTACAAGTCCTGAGCTACCAGGATCCAGTCTCACAGGGAGGGCTTTTGTAGGGTCTTTGCCCTCAGGAGTGCCTTGCCCTGACTCATGGAGCTATCCTTTGGGTTGTCCAATTAAACAGAAAGCAAAGCAGAGTTTCTCAATCTCTCTGTCTCTCTGTCTCTCTGTCTCTCTGTCACACACACACACACACACCACTTTCTTTTTTCTTTTCTTTTTCTCATCTCTACTGTAGTACACAGGAGATGCCGCCTGGGTGACTTCCTGCTGCTGTTCCATAGACCAAGCCTCCTGCCCACCTCCAACGAGAACAGTGAGTGTGTGTGTGTGTGTGTGTGTGTGTGTGTGTGTGTGTGTGATTCATCTAAGTTCTTTCAACTTAAAGTTTCGTTCCTTCCATTTTCCATCCTTTCCATCTCTCAGATAAAATCCCTTCCAGGAGTGCAGTACTTTATACAGAGGCTTTCTCTTCAGCCACTCACTCCATCACTATGTACAACTCTGAAGAAGGTGTGCTAATATTTACACAGGAGCCAACAGATGGCCAGAGATGTGTGCCAAACTCATCATTTTGCCTTGTCCAGGATTTGTTTCTTCTAAGATCGAGGCCCACTTCTGTCTTAGGACATCTTTTTTCTGAAATTCTCCTTTTCCCCCCCTTCCTCTTTTAAATCTCAATTTTAAGAACTATACAACATCTCTATAACTGATTCTTCAAGTGGATTTAATGGAAACACCTGAGCACCTTTATTTTACTTGTGTGTGTGTGTGTGTGTCACACCGGGGGCATGTGAAGGTCAGAGGACAACTTTCTGGAGTCAGTTCTCTCCTTCCACTGTGGGTTCCTGGGATCCAACTCAGGCCGTCAGCTTGCACAGCGTCTCTTTTACCCACTGAACCATCTTGTGGCCCCGCATATTTGTTTTAAAGAAGTAACTTTACAACATCATCTCAGCTGCACACCCTGCATGACCTTGTAGGAAGACGTGGTAAATGTAAACCCAAACATTGCAGAATGGGGACGTCCTCATGAGATCAGAGCAGGCTACTGCGGCTTACAGAAGGTTCCTAGCCTGATGGCAGCTCTTTGTAAGAAGAGGGAGAGGCCTGCTAAATGTCTGTCAACACCAAGTCGACCTGCTCCTTATTGTGATTGGCAGTTTGAGAGGGAATTGAAAGTGGATCGCGATTTTCTCTGCCTTCAGTGGGTTTTGATGCTGTTCATACCCTACTCAAACCATGTGAAATTGCACTGTGGGAAACAGTGCTCTGATCCACTCACTGTATTTCCCATGAACTTGACTTTCCCTGTACCTACAAAGAATGAGCATAGGTCCCACTGCATCCTTGAGGTTTCATGACCTTGACATTCAGCACAAGGACCCTAGCCTGACAGCACCACAGGTTGGAGTTGGGGACCTAGTCTTTCTGGGCCTCTCCTCAGCCAGTGGCAGGCAGAGGGCCAAGGTGTTGATGCTCACTCCTCCATTCACTCTGGAAACTTTATGGAGTTCTGTCCTGTGTGCTACAGAAAAATAAGCTCCACACAAAAGCAAATATAAACCCAAGCATAGCCCTCCTGGGTTTAAGAAACCTGGGCAAGACAGCTTAACCTCCCCAGACTCACATTCCTGCTTCCTTCCCATCGACTCCAAGGATCTGATACTGTTTGCTTATGAAAAATCAAGTTCCCTATGCTAAGAAATGGGACATTTTGAGAAGGACATTAACTGTCTCCTTGAAAACACATCTTGATGACATGTAAATGATGATGTAAATGAATCCAACCCAATGGATTAATCAAATCATTAGCATATCAATCATTAACAAGTGACTATGATACAAAAAAAAAATCAAATGAAATTGCTCCTGCAGGTCGATGAGAAATTCATCTATTACCCTGCCTTAAATCTTTTCTATTTTTCTGGAACAAAACAGGATACAAATAAACATAAACATAACAAAACAACAACAAGACTGTCTGTCATTGTAATTTCCTATTTTAAAGTAGAGGAGAGATGTAAAAAAGATACTTCTGTTTATTCATTCAGGTTGAACACACCCTGAGAGTTCTACATATCTAATACACGGCCACAATTGCAGTTCCTGGGACCCTTACACCTTGTTCAATTGCTTTCTCAGCCTTAAGAAAATGAAATCTAGGAGGAAGCCAGCCACTTCTAAAACCACACTTAGAATTCATCTTCAGTCTGCAGCAGATAAAAATCAAAGAACGTCGCTTTACCTTTGCCTCGTCGTGGGTTTATAAAGACTACACACACAACAAATCTGAACACGCGAGGGATGAGTTAATAAAAAAGAGATCAAAAGAATAAGCGACTCTCCACACAGAACACCGTGGCTCAGGGACAGGGGCTCTATAAAGGGACACTTTGTCATGAGGAAGCGAGGCTGGAGACAGCAGTAATTGAGAGAGCGTTTCCCCAGCGGGAAGCTGCGCGGGTCACTCATCCTCTGCATCTGGGATTAGGAGAGAGATTTACCGTCATGCCCTGCTCCAGAAAGAGGGAAACTGGCTGCCTTTGTGCAGGGCTTGGGGCAGGGCGCATCCTCTTTCTGGTGATGCAGACGGCTTAGCCTCTCAAGCAAGCGGCAGTGCTGAAAACTCAGAAAGCTCACTGGGCAGGTTCGTGGAACAGAACTGCCAAGTTCGTTCACACGTTTATGACGCTGAGGATTGAGCCTAGCGCCTTGTGCATGCTAAGCATGCGGGTCCTCTCCCACCAAGCCACTCCCCTAGCCTCTCTTTCATGACAACCTCACATCACCCTTCTTAACTCTCACTCAGTTGCTTGGTTACGCTAAAACGATGGTCCATGCTCCTTGGACTTGAGCTCGTTACCTTCCCCACCATCAAAACTTTCACCAAAAAGTACCCTTACCGTGTCCTAGGGCTGGGAGACCTCGGGTCGGGGGCACGCAGGCACGCTGGTGTAGATAAGCCTGTGAGGGGTGAGTGTTGTGGGCTGGAGCAGCCGGACTTCTAGAGTATGGGGCAGCGCGCTGTGTCTGGAGCGGTTCAGTTGAAGGGCTAACCATAGACTTGGCCGGATAAAACACTTCTGAATTCCATCACCGGGAGCAGCTCCTGGTTTGAAGTCTGGCCAAGTCTGATTAAAAAAACAAACAAACAAACAAACAAACAAAAAAAAAAACTAATGGAGGCTCTGGCGTCAAGAAGGTTGTTTTGTTGTTGTTGTTTTGAGATAAGGTTTCACAGTGTAGCTCTGGCTGTCTTGGAACTTACTTTGTAGACCAGGCTGGTCTTAAACTCATAAAGATTCCAGGGTCTCTGCTTCCTGAGTGTGCCACCATGCCCAGTTTAATGTTAAGGTTTTTAAGTATGATTAATAATGTTTGCTACCTCCCCTTTTAACTAAACCACCACCACCCCCTTAACAAACAAACAAAACAAAACAAAGCCAGAAAAGAATTTGCACTCTGAAGGTTGTCCTAATTCTGAGGACAGGACAATGTGTAGCACAAATGTTTAGAACTGGAGACAGGCAGGTAAGGAAGTAAAGACCGTCAGGTCACAGATAAGTCATGTCACACAATGCTGTGGATGACACTCAGGTCACACACCCATTTCCTGCAGTGTGCACTGACTGATCATCACAGTGCTTTTACCCACTGACCTGACAACGGTCAGCCAAGCACTCTTCCTGGAAGCCATTGCCCACCCTCTGGAGTTGAAGTGGGAGTTATACACTAAAGGCAGTTCCCTTAAAAAAAAAAAGTGTGTGTGTGTGTGTGTGTGTGTGTGTGTGTGTGTGTGTGTGTGTGTAGCTGCCTGCAGAGGTCCCAGGAGGGTGTAGGATCCCCTAGTGCTGGAGTTATGGGCAGTTGTGAGTCACTCAGTGTGTGTGTTGGGAATCGAACTCTGGTCTCTTGAACCATCCCTCCAGCCCTGGCATCTCCTTGATTTTTAGAGCAGGTGTTGCTTGAGGACGTTGAGGAAAAGGGTTAGGCACTCTAGAACTTTTCAGAAGGTCTCTTGACTCTGCAGCACCACCATGAAAATCGAATGCTGGTAAACCTCTTTATTACAAAGAAGACCATGTTGCCGGTGGCCACCAGATCCCCGAAGGAAAGAAAGGCGGATTCCAATGGCAAGTGTGTTCAAAGAGGATCTGCTCCTGGAATCTGCACGCCTAGATTCTAGGTTTATTACTTCCATGTATTAGGAAAGGAACTGTGTTTAAAATGACTTAAGTTTTCTGGAGGCGGATACCACTCTTGTTGTAGGATCTAGGTCTACAGTTGTGGCAAGGTTGGGAAAGGGAGTCATGAAGCCAGGCAGTGTGGTGCACACCTTTAGTCCCAGCACTCTGGAGATAGAGGCAGGCTGGTGTCTGAGTTTGAGGCCAGCCTGGTCTACAGAGTGAGTTCTAGGACAGCCAGGGCTACAGAGAGAAACCCTGTCTCAAAAAAAAAAAAAAAATCAACCAACCAACCAACTAATCAATCAAATAAACAA
>CABHPQ010173482.1:33228-50618 GCA_902168405.1 Peromyscus aztecus
AAAAAACCAAAAAAAAAAAAAAAAAAGACTATTTAACTCAGCTAGCATTTTCTTTAAAAAACCCAAACAGCAATGCTACTCGCTACAGAACTCGATGGAAATAAAAGGAAGGCTGCAAGAACA
The DNA here is from genome assembly GCA_902168405.1 of Peromyscus aztecus. Lineage (NCBI taxonomy): Eukaryota > Metazoa > Chordata > Mammalia > Rodentia > Cricetidae > Peromyscus > Peromyscus aztecus. The sequence continues at coordinate 33,352 of CABHPQ010173482.1, forward strand.
TTAAATGTTTGACTGATTTTTGTTGTTATTATTATTGTTGTTGTTTGCTCTTGGTGAAAAAATTTAAAAACGGATGCGTTGTGTTCTGCTGGCCCGTGTCTAGCTATGCATAAATATCTCCTTTCATCATCCAAGATAATTTCAAGTTCAGCAGGAGTAACTGAACTTGGCAACACTGTTGCCACGCTGCTCAGTCCATGTTTTAATAAACAGAATTTACATTGCTAGGTTCTTGTAAAACTAGGAATGATAAACATATGCTTTGCGAGAGAAGTAGTCATTTGCCTCGCTCTGGTCTAGGCTAAAATACGATGATTTCCCTAGCAAAGAGAGAGACGAAAAGCTGCCCCGTGTTTAGCAGTGCACGATAAGCCTTGGGCCAGCTGGTAGTGAGGAAGGAAAAGGGGGCAGACTCAAGGAGACACTGAGGAAAGGACCCGAGGCTTTCACATTTGTAGGGGTACAAACACAGTACTTTTACATTTTTATGTATGTATGAATGTATGTATCTATGTATGTATGTATGTATGTATGTATGTATGTTTTTTGAGACTGTTTTTCTGGGTAGCCCTGGCTGTCCTGGAACTCAGAGATCTATCTGCCTCTGGCTCCTGAGTGCTGGGGTTAAAGGCGTGTGCTACCACTGCCCAGCATAGGTACTTTAAATAAACAAACACTTTCTTATTACGTTTATTTATCTCCATGTATGGCTGCCCATGCCACTGCAATGGTGTGGAAGTCAGAGGACAACTTTTGGGAACCAGTTCTTTCCTTCCGTAATGTGGGTTCCAGGAGTTGAACTCAGGTCGTCAGGCTTGCTGACAAGCTTCCTTACCCATTGAGCCACCTCACTGGTCCATTTTTCATTCTTGAGTTTGTCTTTAAGATTTTTGGAGGTCTTTTCATGTAAATTCCTTTTTTTTAAAAAAGCCAATAATTCCATTAAATTGTATTTTAACTTCGTGATTTCAGTTCAAGATTTGCTTTCATCATAACTTCTGTTTATTCATAGAGCCTCTTATTTCAATTTTCTATGGGTCCAGTACTAAATATCCACCAGGATAAGGGAGCTCGTGAGGTAAGCCTATGGTTAAATCTTATCAATGAAGTGATGTTTTGAGCATACAAAGAGACTTCCCTCGAGGCATGATGAATCCTGTAGAATTTGTCACTTCTAAGTAGTAATTATTCTTGACTTTCATAATTACATATCTAGAGCAAAGCTAGAAACATACCAGAGAAAGGTTGTCAATGGATCCAAAAGTGTTGCTCAACAAATAAGAATTCTGTTGACAGTGTGGAGTCACATCACTGTTATCACTGGAAAGTGACTACAGCCTTCGTTTTAATGAAACGAGACAGGTAAGTCCCTCAGGAGGGTCTGAAAAGAGAGGACAGAGGCAGGCTTCCGGGACACAACGCTCACACAGACATCTGCTTTCTGAGAACCACCCCACCAGTTTATGGCCCCAAGAAGTGAGAAAGTTTGTGTGTGTGTGTGTGTGTGTGTGTGTGTGTGTGTGTGTGTGTGTTTGCATATATGGATCTGTGTGGGCATGCACAGATTATTGCATACATGCATTGGTACAAACACCTATGTGCATGTGTGTGTGTTTGCATATATGAATCTGTGTGGGTATGCACAGATTATGCACACATGCATTAGTGCAAACACCTGTGTGTGTGTGTGTATGTGTGTGTGTGTGTGTGGTGTGTGTGTGTGTGTGTGTGTGTGTGTAGCTTGGGGCTTTGCCCGTGACTGTATGCAAGTGCATGTGTGTGAGTCACACTCAGGCACCGGCACTTTTCCCCTGTGATGGTGGAGAGTGGGACAGAAGGAAGTAGGCAGGTCTTTCTGTGCTTTTCTCAGTTCAGATCAGCCTCTGCAGCTGCAAAGATCCTGGTATCTGGCATGGTGCTTTTAAAAGTACAACAGTACCCTGACTTGCAGAATTAGAGGCAAGGCAAAGGAGGAAAAAAAAAAAAGATTAGTAGGTTTGGTAGAAGGTAGGTTTCTGTTGCTACATTATATAAAAAAGCTGGGAGGCTGATTCTGAACCACCCGGACAGAGTCTTCTGGCAGAAGGCTTATAAAGAACCTCTCTGGGAAGAGAAAACATCATGAATAGCTGGTGTTGATTATGAGGCCATGGCCTGCAGGGTTAGGGCTGTGCACCACCCTGGAAATGTAAGTTCTTGTTGAGTTAAGATGGTAAACACTTTCCTAGAATACAGCAGGACAGTGCTGCGTGTTCCAATGCAGCTTCCCAATGAGATTGCCTCTTCACGCTCTAGAACCTCAGCTGTGTTCATCTGGGTGGAGTCTGTAGCTCCATCGCTTACCTGTGGTGGGACAGGTTCCTCAACTTCCATGGAACCCGTCCTCCCAAGGTGAAGATAAAACCTCCTTCTCTCAGAGTGAGAAATAAAATGACCACAGGGGCTCAAAAAAAATTAAAATAAATAAATAAAAGAAGAAAGAAAGAAAAGAAAAGTCTCCATTTGCTTGTGGGTTCTGTCTTTGGTGAGTAGTTCTATAAGGAATGCCTATTAAGAAGTAGTCTCCCTTAGATAACCTAAAGGATTAGATCCTTGAGTTATGGACATTTCCAGCGATTCACAACCAATAAGGACCCGTTTAGCTCCAGGTCTTAGCTATGCTGTTCCCAGAAACTCACATTTAGTTCATGGGGTTTGTGGTGGTTTGAATAGGAATGACTCCCATAGACTCATGTGTTTGAGTGCTTGGTCCATAAGGACTGGCACTATTAGGAGGTGTGGCTTTTTTGGAGTAGGTGTGGCCTTATTGGAGGAAGTATGTCACTGTGGAGGCCAGCTTTGAGGTTTCATATGTTCAAGCCATGCCCAGTGTGGCACACAGTCTCCTTCTGCTGCCCGCCGATCAAGATGTAGAACTCTCAGCTACCTCTCTAGCACCCTGTCTGCCCACATGTCACCATGTTTACTGCCATGAAGATAATGGACTAAACCTCAGAACTGTAAACCAGCCCCAATTAAATGTTTTCCCTTATAAGGGTTGAAATGGGAGTCTGGAGAGATGGCTCAGTGGTTAAGAGCAATGGCTGCTCTTCCAGAGGTCCCGAGTTCAATTTCCAGCAATGACATGGTGGCTCACAACCAGTTGTAATAGGATCCAATGCCCTCTTCTGGTGTGCAGATGTACACATAGACAAAGCCCTCATACATAAATAAGTAAGTTTTTAAAAAATAAAAGAACATAAGCATTGAAGTGGTCATGATGTCTCTTCACAGTAGTAGAAACCCCAAGACAGGGATGAACCATAAGTGAGGGATGCCAAGAAAGATGACATGTTGTAGCTCCAGGATTAAAAGGTCCCAGTGGCCCATCTACTCTTGAGTATTAACTTCTCTAGTCTCCTGTATACAGAACAGTGTCATTGACAGAAGACATGACTTTCATAGCATGGGCATTAGGAGTATAGGTCTCCTCTTTAGCCTGACTTGATTTTGAGATAATAGCTAAGTACATTTACTAAATTGTTCAGGCTCTCTGGCCTTTTGTTTCCTTATCTGTAAAGTTGCACTCATGTTTGGAGGATGTTGGGAGGATTAAATAAATTTATACATGGAAACTGGCTGGCTCACAGCAATTAGTAAACATTGGCTTTGACTATTAGATGATGATGATTATTGTAAATAAATAATTCCCTAAGCTGGATTTAGAGCATGTCCTTGGTCTGCTGATCTCATTTAAGAAGCTATGGATGTAGGAGGCCTGGAACATTTCGGGTAATGAATCCCATAGTCCTACAGCCAAAATTGCTCACGGCTCCCCAGGCCAAGAGCCTTACAAGTAATGCCTAGACAAACTGAAAGAAAAAAATAATAATAAAAAGACAGGCAATTCCCATTTCTTTATGACACTTTGGCAGTTTCAAATTTTATCTTCCTATGTATGTGGTGGGGAGGGGGGGGGAGAAGAGGGTATTTTACACTATTCTCGTCCTTCCAAACACTTTTCATCTCCACACTCAAACTCAGTCAACACGTCAGTGAAGAACCCTACTGCCAACGCCATTGAGAACATGTGCCCCTTTTGTAATCAAGCTGCATTGTCCACAGTTTGGCATTAACTGTGCCTGGGCCTGCTTTGAAGCCAATGACTTGGGCTCGGAGAGTCCATTTGCTCCTCGGTCAAATGGTGTGAGGGAGGGGACTGTCTCATATTCTGTGGTGAAGATGATGTGATAAAATGCCCAGAGAGCTTTCAGAACAGGATCGGGGATTGACTAAGCATTCAAGAGGTAGTCATTTCTACAATGTTTCAGAAACTCTTGCCAGGGAGGCCTGGGAACTGGAAACCCACAGTGAAAAAAAAAAAAAAAAAAAAAAAAGGTGCCAGTTTGGAAAGTCTACTATCCCCACCTCAGAAAACAAGCTTCACTATGCGTTTCAGTGGAAATGACCCCTCTCAGCCTGTCTCCAAGGAAGAGTGGAGCCCTAGCAGCCATTCCCATCTTTATTTTCATGCTGCTGCTGCTGCTGCTGCTGCTGCTGCTGCTGCTGCTGAAGCCAGCCCTGGAAGGCCCTCCAAAGACTGAGGAAGACTGTCTGAGGAGAGGAGGAACAAACATTAGGCCCTACCTCACAAAAGCAGTTGTATTGCTTCGAGCACCCCCGGAAGTGGTACCCCGAGCGTGACACCCATTTTATAAACCTGTCTTCGAGAGCCTGTGTCCCTTACTACGTGGAGGCGAGGCGAGCGAACCGGCTGCTCGTTTGTTTAGCTCTGTGGTAGCTAGAAATGAGGCCGTCATGTAAGGGCCACAGTACCAGATGAAATTTACAGGCTGTGTTCAGTGCCATGTGCTTTACTGCTGTATTATAATACTGGCTTATTAGAGGGACAGCAAGGACATGTGAAAGACACCTTGGAAGGGTTTCACGTTGCTGCCTTGACTCCTAATAAAACGGGCTGTCCCCACGAGTCCCTGGCACAACTTCCCTCCATACATCAGTCTAAGGAGGCAGCGGTGGGCTCCCCGCCAGGGTCTCCACACTCACTTCATCTGCTGTGGTTTAAGCACCAGCGTCGGTTCCCCTCAGGGCCTCTAGGCCTTGCAGCAAATTCCTGGCCTCAGACTGAAAGGAGCAAGGGCTTTGTGGGAAAGCGCGCTAGGAGGGGGCGGGAAGGCTTCTGGGGTTGGGGAGCTGCGGAAGGAGGGGCTGGAGGCAAGAGATGATGATAGAGTGAGATTGGGGAGTGCAAGTTATTAATCAACACACAGCCAAGTCTCCTTGCCAAGAACACACACTAGCTCCTACGCTGCCAGGAGACCCGATGGAGGAGTCGCTATCGGAACTCCAAGCAGTATTCACTCATGCAGCTAGTTAGAGCAATTAAAAACAAAGTGCAGGTTATGCTAGAGAATAATGTATCACACGGTCCAAGAGCCTCTCAAAGACCAATGATTGATGATGTATTAGTTCATTTGTGTAATAGGAGGGATGGTTTTCCAGTTCTCCAACACACAGGGCTCCCTCCTCCATCTTATCCCAAGAGTTATACCAATAAAGAAATATCCCCATACCTCCTTATGTCATCTTGACACCTGAAATGAATTGACAAGGCTCCACGCAATTCATCTCTCCTTTAATCCTTGCTTGCAACATCCTGGGGATTCGACTGTGCAGCTGTGTCTGCGAATGGTGTGTGTTGATCTCGGTTTACTGCGATATGAAATCCAGGTGTGTGAGATTCTGGTTTTACGTGTCTTGCATTTAATTTTTTTTTTTTTTTACAGAGTTATATGACATCTGTGTAATGCAGAGTTGGAAAAACTTGACTGTAAGAGACACCTGTTTTGATGGACAGTCAGGCCTTTCTGTGGAAAGGGCAGTGGATATTAGTGGATGGGTCCTGAGCACAGGATTGCTAATATGCTTATCTCCTCACTGACTGTGTTAAGAATTTTGTCTCTGAAGAATGTTCAAGAACTTTTAAGAATTTTTACTCCTGGTGAGAAAAAGCAGGTGAGCATTTCTGAGGCTTGCATTTGCAAGCCCTGGTTGGTTAAGATTTCCAGGTCTGCCAGTTTTTTAGGAATTAATATCTTGAAAACAATTTAAGAGACTTTGCTCCAAAGGCTCTTGCTCTCTGCACACAGATGTTTCTTGTGGACATAGATTCTATGACTCTTAGAATGCTTCTAAATGCACACACTCGAGAACATAACAAATGCAGTGAGCCAAGGCAAGATTAGCTTTCAAATTATTCTGTGTGCCAAAGTTATTTGATAAGCTCTATGCTGAATGATTACTGGAAAAAATTTCTTTGCATTGGTTTGAATATGCAAAACTTAAATGTCACCACCTAAGCTTATATAATGATGATGATGATATAATAATTATAAAACTTTATAAACTTTTTTTTTTAAGATAAGATTTCTCTGTGTTGCTCTGGCTGTCCTGTTCTGTAGACTGGGGTGCCTGGATCTCAGAAATCTACCTGCCTCTGTCTCTTGAGTGTTGGGATTAAAGGTGTGTGCCACCACTGCCCAGTGACATTTTTTTTCTTAAACTTCATAATGAAAATGAATTTGACAGTGTTACTGTAATTCTTACTTAATAACTGTTTTTGTTGTATATACTCTTACTATGTTAAAGTTAAAACCTTCATTTTTATTTAGACAAAAAGGGGGAAATGCTGTGGATTATGCTCATTCTTAATAATAAAGCTGATTGGGCGATAGCTGGGCAGAAGGAGATTGAGCCCAAGAGCCAGATTAGGAGAATTCTGGGAAGAAGAAGGGCAGAGTCAGAGTTGCTGACAGACACAGAGGAAGCAAGATAAGAATGTTGTACTAAGAAAAGGTACCAAGCCACAATTATGGGTTAATTTAAGTGTAAGAGATAGTTAGTAATAAGCCTGAGCTACTGGATGAGTATTTATAAATAATATTAAGCCTCTGAGTCAATTATTTGGGAAGCAGCTGCTGAGTATTTAGGAGTTGCTGGCATGACAGAAACTTCTGCCATCATGTTACATATAAATGGTGATAGAATATGTGTCTTTAAAAACTTAAACATTTTTATTTTATAAGCCAGGTGGTAGTGCACACCTTTAATCCCAGCACTCAGGAGGCAGAGGCAGGTAGATCTCTAGAGTCTGATGGCAGCCTGGTCTACATAGTTCCAGGACAGTCCAGGCTCTGTTACACAGAGAAACCTGTCTCAAAAAACCAAAAAGAAAAAAGAAAAAAGAGAAAAAGAAAACAAAACTGTATATTATGTGTATGGGTGTTTTGTGTACATGTATGTCTGTGTACCAAGTACATGCCTGGTGCCCATGGAGACCGGAAGAGAGTGTCCAGTCCCCTGGAACATCCTGGTACAGATGGGTGTAAGGTGTCCTGTGGGTGCTAGCAATTCAATCTGGGTCCTTTGGAAAAACAGTCAGTGTTCTTAACTGCTGAGCCATCTCTCCAGCATCCTAGGATATTTTTGAAGCAAGTGTTTATGATAAGAACACAGGAATTACAAAGTTTATTCCATTCAGTGCTACTCTCTAGAGTGTTGGGAAAGTTGACTGAAGCTATGAAAGGAGTCAGGGAAGAGGGAAGCACTAGACCAGGCACTGGGTGCTTCATAGCCCTCATATCAGTTCTTCTGACCTCAGGGTCATTTGGACCTGGGAGCTGGCTCTTCATAGGATGATGAATTTATTATAACTTTGCTCACTCACCCAGAAATATTTTGATGACTCTTCTGGCCTTTGGTTACTTTAAACAATGTGTACATGAATAACCCCATGTATAAACCTTTCCAAAGATTTTGGATTATAAACCTTTAATAGAGCCAACTCCTTGTTGAGTTGACGTGTAAAATGTATATGTGCATTCAAAACTGCCAACTTTGCCTTCCAAAGAGATTGTGCCAATTTATGCACCTGCCAGAATTTCATGAGATGATCTAGTCTTCCACGTATGCCAACATAGTCACACTCAACTCTTTGGTCTTTCTTCATCTGTTAAATGACAGTGACATCTCAGGCTAGGATTCATTTACCTGTATTTTCTCAAGAGTGAAAAGAAAAACCCACACAAAACAAAAGCCCTATTTTATAACGAAAAGACTATTTTGTAATGAAAAGTCTATTTTGTAATTTATCTGCAGATATTTACATTCTCTGTTCTGTTTATTTTTTTGGCTTCTCATCTTTTTCTTACTGATTTTTATTGTTCTTTACTATTAATAAGCATATCCATTTGCTTATCATGTATGTTGTAAATACGTTCCCCACTTTCCCCTTGTCTTACGGTGCAGCCCTTGCTCTGTAATCAGACCCCGCAAACTTCCAGGCAGTGATGTTTTGAATAGTAAGGGTGGCAGTTTTCCACACTGCTCTGAGGACACATAATAATGGGCGATGGCCAGGTAGGCACTCGGTGCCTTCCCATGGAGTCTTGGTGTATTTCTCTTGCCCTGAGCATGTTTTCCTCAACTTTGAGATTTCTAGAAACACCTTGATAGGGCCCCATGGCAACTGAGATTTCATATGCCACCCATAGTGGCCAGCTCCTGTGTGCTGGGTTCCTTAAGAAAAAGATGCTGAAGTCGCCTCCTATCTGAATGAAGGCGGTCCTTGGGGGAGGTGCTTCTGGGACAGGACTGGAGACAGCGAGGAAAGCAGGGGCGAGGGGCAGAAATGGCCACAGCAGATACCATAGGGCGGTGGTGGCGCACGCCTTTAATCCCAGCACTCGGGAGGCAGAGCCAGGCGGATCTCTGTGAGTTCGAGGCCAGCCTGGTCTCCAAAGTGAGTTCCAGGAAAGGCGCAAAGCTACACAGAGAAACCCTGTCTTGAAAAACAAAAAAAAACAAAAAACAAACAAACAAACAAAAAAAAAACCATAGGAAGTTCTGGGGTAGGGTGGCTTTGAGCGTGGCAGCTCCTTCACGCTGGGATGATGCTTTAGGAAGGACAAGGCTAGGGCTTGTCAGTGGCTACATCCATAACGGCTGACAACTAACCTTGGTGCTCAGAGGGAGCTCTGAGCCTCATCCTCCTCTGCCGGCTATTTGGCTTTCCCCCTCTCAACTTAAATCTAGCCCTGATCCCGTAGGCCTCAATGCTCTGCCCGCTTTCGCTCTCTCTAGTTTAAGCTCCTTGAGCACCTTTTCAGAGGTGTTGAATAAGGGCCAGTAGCAAGCCATTGGCTCAAGAGCTTTATATCCCCCCCTTCTCCCCACTGGCTCTTTCAGATTCCTTGACACCTTTCACAGAGACGTGAAAACGCTGTAAAAAAGCTCGCATGCTTGCAAATAAAGTGAAGCAGGCACCGTAATTAAAGAGATGGATATGGCTGAACGTTTAACGTGTTTTTGGAAGATTTCAGCTTCTGTGTTGCGGCAGCGAAGGAAGGACTCAGAGGATTGCATTTAATTAGCCCCAGTCCCAGGCGGCTCTCGATTTTCCACGCCTGTTAGCCACTACGCAACAGCATGCCGCTGAGTTGGAAGCGCCTTTCTGGATGGTTTGATAGGCATTGCGAGTCCTCTCAAAGGACCCCTTTCACAGCCCACAATAGCCCGCCTAGCAAAACATCACCACATGTTCACAGCACCACTTTCCTTTTTAAGGCTTGCTGTCTTACTGGAATCAGGTTTTTCCCCCGGTGTTGGCTTTGGCTCCCAGCCACCAGCTGCTTCTGTGCCTGGAACAGGGCAAATGATGGAGAGTGGATGGTTGCAGCAGATGCTGCTGGTACCCTGCCCACATCCCCTCAGCAGGCCCGGTTCTGTAGGCTCTCCGTGGCTTTGATCTGTACTCAGAGCTAATGACCCAGGAGGCAGCCCTCTCCCGGTTCCCCTTTCCTGGAGCAGGGCAACGCTGAGCCTTGCTGAACGCAGTTGCCCAGAGGCCCGAGGAAGACTGGGTCCCAGTGGCTCGCAGTGAAAACCTGCTTATTAACGCGCTGTGTTCTGGCTTCCTTCCTTTCCTCATCTCACTCTCCTACTGCTGTTTCCTGGGATCCCTTTCCAACTCAACACTGGAGCTCAAAAGCCTTTTTCTGCCAGAATCAGACAAGCACCAAGGTGTTGAAATTGCCGGGCAGAGGACACCACCTGGGAAATCATTACCAAAAGTTTATGTCCTGCCTTCTCCCTCTATGCAAAGTAAAAACAAACAACAGAAGCAAAACAAGCAAATACCAACAACAATAAAGTCTAGCAACATCTGTTATATTGTCTACAGAGGACAGGTCCTAATTATCTGAACCGGTCTGTGCAAACGGATTAGTTTTTACATGGCTGGCTTTAGAACTGCTTCCAAGGAAGGATTCCAGTCATCCTTCCTACTGATTCTTAACTTGAAGTTTATGTGTGCTCTCTAACTCTTAACATCATACCCAACACACTGACTGGGAATTATGGGAAAGGGGTCTTTGATGGGGAGTCCAGGATGACTTCCAGCTACCCAGAGGCTGGTCCAGATGAACCACATCTAATTTTGATTGTGCAATTATTTTCTCCATGTCTGTATCAATACTCTGAGATGATAAAGATTAAAAGGGGGAAAAAAAAACCCAGGGCTTGAGAGTTTTACAACTCCTGCAGGAGCTGGGATGTGGCTTCCTATCTGTCGCTTTGATTGGAAATTTAAATCATCTCGCATTGCAGGCAATTGGTAGCCTCATAGGGTACAGAATCTGACAGTTTACAGCTCAATCTGTGACTTGCTTACTTGAAAGGAAAAGTAGTAAAAATGAAAATGAAGGGAAACAGATAACCATCAAAGCCCCGGGTCCTGAGATGGTGTATTTTACACTGATCAGAACTGCTGTGAAGTGCCAAAAACCAGCCCTGGAAACGTTGCTGGCCCCATAGGGCTGCTCACGGTGCATGCGGAGGAGCTAGGCAGGGTAGGATGAACAATATAGGATTTTGTATAAAAACTTAGCATTGCACACAGGAGGATGGCAGGTCCTCACTCCCAGGGTTTCTGCTGCAGTTGCTCTGCGTCTTCCAGGGCACATGAGTCCACAGCTACACCATGGGCTTGGTTGCCATGTCCTAGATCATGCAGGAAGGAGACAACAGAGCCAGCAGGTGAGGCTGGGGTCTGGGGATGGGCATGGGAATGCCTCTGGGTTTTAGATTTTGATAGTTGTTCTTTGGGGTAATCCTGTATGCTTGCCTTATCAAAGTTTCAAGGTTTCATAAAATTATTTGAACTTATAAAGGGAGTCAAAGAGGCAAAATTAATGGTAAGATATTAACTGAATTATGTGGCAGGTTTGGAGACCATGCTTCACGTGGAGTCTTGCTAACAAACAATTGTGAGTAGACACGATTTTAGTCTTACTTTTAAACATTTTGTTTGTGCATGTACGCATTTAAGTATGTGTGTGTTCAGTGTGTGTGTGTAAGGGATATGTGTATGCATAGCAATAGTTCTCAACCTGTGGGTCGAGACCCCTGTGGGGGGTTCAAATGACCCTTTCATAGGGGTCACCTAAGACCATCAGAAAACACGGATATTTACATTATGATTCATAACAGTAGCAACATTACAGTTATGCAGTAACAACAAAATAATCTTATGGTGGGGGGGGGTCCCCACAGCATGAGGAAACTGTATTAAAGGGTTGCAGCGTTAGGACGGTGGAGAACCACTGGTGTATAGGCACATGCCTCGGCGTGCATGTGGAGGTCAGGGGACAACTGTGTGAGTCCCTTCTCGCCTTCCACTATATGTGTCCGGAGCTAGAACCCAGCTTGCCAGGCTTGGCAGCAGGTGTCGCCACCTGCTGAGGTGTTTCTCTGGCCCACATGTCCATTTTGAAGAAGAGGGAATAAAGGGCGCAGAGAGTATAGAACTTGTACGCCAATGAAATCGAGGTGATTGGACTTCATCTGTGTTATTCTGATTTGAGTTAGAACCGTCTCCAGGCTTTCAAAACCCTCTCCCAGCCGGGGTAGGGAATGGAAGGCGGAGCCTTCTTTTACCTTCAGACCCTGGGCTGTCTCTTTGCTCCCATCCTCCTTGATGGCTGCCCAGGGTTATTTGGTTTTAAATATCTAGATTACATGGCAGAAACCTCTCAGGCACGTTGACTTAATCGGGACCATATTCTGTGGCCAATGAGCTCCATGGACCACTTCAGGAGCATTGGAAGACTGGAGGCTTGTGCTTGTTTCTCCATATGCCAATCCTGGATCAAGAATATACTAGAGAAAAAAAAATAAAAGAGAAAAGAAAAGAATATACTAGGTACCTGGTGGGTGTGGTGGTGTGTGGCTTTAATCCCAGCACTTGTGAGGCAGAGGCAGATAGAACTCTGTGAGTCTGAACCCAGCCTGGTCTACAGAGTGAGTGCCAGGCCAGCCAGGGCTACATAGTGAGACCCTGAAGTAGAAGAGGAAAAGAAAAAGAAGGAGGGGGTGTGAAGGGGACACCAGCAGAAGACTGAGGAACTAAACTTGCTTCATCCAGCAGCTGCCCCTGTGGGTGCCCCCCCCCCCAAGTCATCATGAGGCTGTCTTGCGGAGATTGGTTCTAAGGACAGAATGCATGCCTCAGGATTACCCTGAAGGGGGAAGGAAAGCCAGGCAGAAATCCACTGCTCCCTTGGTCACAGCTGAACGATGCTGAGTGTAGGAAGAGGCATCCTTTCTTGTTCTGGCCCACCAGTCAGGCAGCGAGGTAGGCTTCCACTGTTAGAGACCTATGGTGGAGAAATGTAGGTTCAGGTGCTTGGAAGTCACTGGAACTTAAGGTTGGAACCAGTCGTGGAATATGAGGTGCTGGGCTCTGTCTGAGCTGCCACGAGCATCTTTGGAGCCCTAGAAACCGCAGGCCCTGGAGCTAGGTGCTCCACTGTGAATGGACACCTATCCTGGCTTCCAAAGACACTAATGTGTTTCTCTTTTTGAGGCCCAGATGGTTAGAATAAGGAAAAGTAGTACTGGGTTGCTGGAGCCCCGTGGAAGTCTGTGCTTTTTATGTGTGTGTGCTCACTAGTGCAAGCACATGCATCCCAGTGTTGGTGATGGTGTTGGTAGAAATAATAACAACAAAAAAAGAGACAAGCTTTCTACAGTTTCTTTTTTTCTCCCTAAAAAGCTTTGATTTAAAGGCCACAAACTCCAATTATTCCTCTACGTCTTTGTTTAATAGAATTGAAACTGCTTCTTGCTCTGCACGACTGTTAGCAATCCCAGGTACTCTGCTTTCAATGGCGGCACTTATTCCAGTGACAGTACCACGGGCTCTTTGTGTTATTCTATATGACTGCTTTAACTGATAGTTACAGCACTGTTTTTCATCCACTCAGTTCAATGGGCCCTTCGTGAGCTAAATGGGTGGTGAGTGCCCTCTACACAAAGAACTTCGCAGCTTCTATAGACAATTGGAATGACTTTAACTTTTCAAGAGGTAAAATAACTAATTCATTTTCTAAACTCTTGTTTTAAGAAAGGACAGCTATTGGGCTGAATTTGAATATTACTCCTTTCTGCGAATGCTATGCTTGTGTGGGTGTGGGGTCCAGAAAGAGTATCCTAGTTGCTATCAGTTAACAACCAGGCTCTTGGGGGGACTTCTAAGCAGGAGAGCTGTCCTAGACATTTATGTAGATTTGGGAGAGGGGGTCCATCTGCTTATTTTGTAAAACTGTAGTGTGTGGGCATCTGTAACCCACCCTTTCCTTCCTTTACTATCTGTGACCCAGGACAAATCCGTGACCTAGGCCAGGCCAGTCAGATGCTCCCATCAGGACCTCACACATTGAACCAGAATGCAGAGAGCGCTTTGGCATGTACCCTCTATAGGAACCATGGACTGGGGTGACAGTGACTATATCATGGTGAGAGTTACAAGGCTCTGGTAGTGGGGACATTCTGAATTATTTTATTTATTTATTTATTTATTTATTTATTTATTTATTTACTTACTTACTTACTTATTTATTTTTCTTGGCTCTCAGGAGTTGCTTCTACAAGCTCATTTAAATTGCTTACTGAAAGGCTGCTCCAAGCCATCCACTGTCATAGATGCTGGAGACACAGAAGTAGACAAAACCAACGAAGTCTCCGAGGTCACATGCAAAAATAAACACATATTCCTCTTCCTGCATCTAGGGTCTTGCAAACTAATGCTACAGGTCCCACTAGCAAGAGGCAGTATCTAATTTTTTAACCTTTTGAATCTGGGTTGGCTAATTGAAGTGTCTATTGGAGACATGGTACATGTGGGGTGGGGAGCAGGGGGGTGAAACATTGAGAAAGAACATGCAAAAGATAATGGGAAAATAAGTTTCTTTCTTTACCATTAGGGGTTTTTTTTGTACCCAATGAACAAACTAGACCCCTGTTTTCCTTAAAACCCTGTGAACCGTGTTATGAAGCCTAAGCTAGCAGCCGGAGAGTAAGACATCTCACAGGAAAGGAGACAGCAGCAGCAGCCGCCAGACTGTTTCCTCTTGAGCTGTTTTGATAAATGCAGATGCATGAGTCAGTGAGTTCCAGTCAAGACCAACCAACCGTGCTTCAGACCAGAGGGACTACCCTGCTGCACCAGGCCCAGATTACCAAGCTAGGATATTATGAACTTACAAGTAACGTCCTTAGCCACTAGGTTTTATGGTGGTTTAGTACTCAGGAATTATCTAGTGGTGGGGAGCACGGTAGGGTAATTTTACATTTCCTCTTTTGTGTATGTACATATGTGTATGACCATTTGTGAAAACCGCTGGAAATTTTTCAAGAGTATTTAGTATGCACAGGGCCTGAGTTTGATTCTTAGCACAGAGGAGAGCTTCCTGAGAAGAACACTCTGCATGAGGTGAGGGGTGGAGCCTGAGGCACACCTGGAGAACACCTATTTCAGAGAGGGGGCCCAACAAGGGCCAATACACCTAGGAGGGAGCATGCTTCTTCAATTCGTGGGGAGATGAGAAAGTCAGTTGTGAAATGAGAGAGAAAAGGGGTGAGAAACGAGCCGGGAGAGCCCGCAGGGAGCCAGCGCTCAGTGCAGAGATGGAACAATGGACCCATGATTTCAGAATAAAGGATGTGTTGAGACACTTGGGGTGCTCGGGAACCACCTGTGCTTGCTCAGACTGGAGAGGAAAGCCGGATGATCAGTGCCAGCCATCTGGAGGGGTATGAGGTGTGGGATGTGTGTGTGTGTGCAGGGGCAGGGGTGAAAAAATTGAGAAAAAACATGCAAAAGATAACGGGGAAATAAGTTTCTTTCTTTACCATTAGGTTTTTGTTCCCGATGCACAGATCATCAAGTTGGTATATGTCTTCCAGGAAACTAAAATCCCTTAGCAGCTGCTCTTCTTTGACATGTTCCTGCCCTCTTCCTTCTCATGTCTTCTGCACTGAGTGGTATATAACTGGGGCCATCACTTTTAATTGTAGCCCAGAATAAAGTAATTAGGAAGATAAGTCTGTTATATGAGAGAATCAACCATTTTACTCATCTTTCAAGTCAAGTTGAATTTAAAAAGAAAATTGAGTCATCGAACTCTGTAAGTAAAAACACTCAGCTTTCCGTGTTGTTTTGGAGCTGGAAAATATAAATAAGAGCAATGAGCATAATATACATAATAGGGAGTTCGTGTATGACAGAAGTTCAGTTTTGCGTGGCTAGCTTCAATTGTCAAAAAATATTATGAGCATGAACCCAGACACAATATAGTTTGGTGACTAGTTTACTCACCTAAATCCTGATGGTGTCATTTTAGAAGTGTCTGTCTACTTTGGCCATTTTCTGGTGCTATGGGTCAGTCAGCTCCAAGAAGCAGATGTAAGTCAAGGAAATGCATGAAGTAGATTATGGGAACATGTGCCAGGGGTCAGATTGGGCAATGTATTTTCAAGTACAGAGGCAAGGCAGAAAAGACTCAGACTGGCTGGTGGAGAGTAAATGGACAAGTCACAGTAAAAAGGGAGACTGTGAACTGTGGGTTGAAGGGTAGTTTGAGGGGGGCAGTCAACAGAGATGAAGATGGAGGGGCAGTCAACAGAGCTTTTTGTATTCTTCATTTAGTATCCAATGGATAAAATTTATATAAAGAGCTGAGGAGCTGGAGGGAAATACAGGTGCTTTCCCAGGAAAGAAAGCATAAACGAACTTGGATCTTTATCAACGGTTGAGTTTTCAATGAAAAGGGCCAGTATAGAAAGGAGCAGGGGTCGCCAGCCTCAGGTCTCAGTCCTCCGTGGAAAGGGGGTTTAGGACAGCTTCTTGAGAAGTGAGATAGTTGTGACCATCCTGGCACTGTGTCCCACCTACTGCAAGCTTGCCATACTGTACATGGTTTTGGTTTGCAAAGGCTATGGAGACCATGCTTTCCCCAGGAATTTCTGTGACGATGGCAATTTCTGTATCCAGACCACTCGTCAAATGCTTAAAATGTGACTAATAGTTTATTTGGTTTTTCTTGGAGTGGGTGGTAGGGATTGAATCCTGGGCCTTATGCATGCTAGGTAAATGTTCTAACACTGATCTACTTTGTTAAAATAAAAAATTTAATTCAAGACGCTGGAGAGATGGCACTTGGTGATTGAAGAGGACCTGGGTTGTGTTCCTAGCACCCACACTGGGTGGCTCACAACTGCCTGTAACTTCAGTTCCAGGCCCTCTTCTGGCCTCCAAGGACACCAGTACACATGGTGCATAAACATACATGTAGGCACACACACATACACATTATAAATCTTAATTTTTTAAAAATTTGAGTTAATTTTTAAAAAAAAATTCTGTTGCTGTGATGAAACACCATGACCAAAAGCAAGTTGGAGAGGAAAAGGTTTATTTGGCTTGCATTTCCCCATCATAGTCTGTCACTGAAGGAAGTTAGGACAAGAACTCAAGAGGAGCTGGAACCTGGAGGCAAGCACTGATAAAGAGGCTGTGGAAGGGAGCTGCTTACTGGCCTGCTCTCATGGCTTGCCCAGCCTGCTTTCTTACAGAACTCAAAGCTATCAGCCCAGGGATGGCCCTACCCACAATGGGCTGGACCTTCCCCCATCAATCACTAATTAAGAAAATGCTCTGCAACTGGATCTTATGAAGACATTTTCTCCATTGAAATTCCCTCCTTTCAGATGACTTTAGCTTGTGTCAACTTGATATAAAACTATCCAGCACAGTGTGGTGATACATTGTGTACCCTAATAAAATTTACCTGAAGATCAGAAGACAGAACAAGCCACTAGATTAGATATAGAGGTCAGGCAGTGGTGGTACGCACCTTTAATCCTAGCTC
>CABHPQ010173483.1:0-63790 GCA_902168405.1 Peromyscus aztecus
AGTGACTCCCCACCAACCATAAAATTATTTTTGTTGCTACTTCATAACTGTAATTTTGCTACTGTTATCAATCATAATATAAATATTTTTGGAGATGCAGGGTTGCCAAAAGATCATGACCCATAGGTTGAGAACCCGTGGTCCAGAGAGATAAAAGTCCATCACCTTCTCAGCAGGGCAGCATGGCATCAGGCAGGCAGCTGTGACAGGAAGTTCAGAGTTCACATCTTCAACCCCAACCTCAAAACAGAGCTAGACCATGGGGGATGACCATGGGCTTTAAAACCTCGAAGTCCAGTTCCAGGGCTATACTTCCTCCAGTAAGACTATACTCCCTGAACCTTCCCAACAGCGCCACCAACTGGCAACCCAGTATTCAAATGCACGAACCCATGGGAGTCTTACTCAAACAACTAGATGTGGTCATTCTGGGTCATGCTCCCCTGTACCTGTGGTGATATTTTATTTGTGCTGAAATGTGGTTATATTTTATTTGTATGTTAATAAATAAAGTCTGCCTGGAGGTCAGAGGAAATAACAAGCCGTTTTAAGTAAACACAAAAATCAGACAGTGGTAGCACATGTCCTTAATCCGATCACTTGGCAGGCAGGGTCTCTGTGTGTTTAAGGCCACACTAGGGAACAGAGCCAAGTGTGGTGACACACACCTTTAACCCCAGTACCAATCATAGAGACCTGGAGGTCTGTACAGATGGGCAGTGACAAGGAAGTGAGGTAGCTGGGCTAAGAGAGCCAGTGAGAGGGCAGAACAGGAAGGCAATAAAGGCACAGGTTTGACAGGAAGTTGTAGCACTTTGGAAGCTACAAAGCTGGTGGCTATTCCTATTTCTCTGATCTCTAAGGCTTTCATCCCTATATTTGGCTCCGTGTTTTTTATTTATTGAGACCGCTTAGAAATTCATCGGCATGTACCAGGCTTTCTCTTGGGCCACCAACCAGCTCCCAAATCATGACATGGCTACTTCCTGTTAGTTGTGAATGCTCAGCCTTAGATTAGCTCTTACTTTAATCTGTTTCTCTTTATCTATGTTTTGCCTCAGGACTCTTCACCTTTCTTTCTTCTGCATGCCCACTCACACTGCTTCTTGTGTCTGGTTGGCTGGTGGCTGCCTGGCTTCTGGCCTCGGCCATGTCCTCCTCTTTCTCCCTCATTCTCTTCATTCCTTCTTCTCTCTCATTTCTAGATTTCTCCTCCTACTTATTCTTTCTGCCTGCCAACCCCTCCTAGCCCTTTCCTGCCTAGCTATTGACCATTCACCTTTTTGTTAGACCAATCAGGTGCCTTAGGCAGGCAAGGCGAAACAAATACAACACATCTTTACATCATTAAACAAACGCAGCACAGACAAATGTAACACATCTTCTCATCCTTAGCAAAGGCAGCAGAGACAAATATAACAGACCTTCACATAATTAAAGTAACATTCCACAGCATACACAAATGTAACACATCTTTGCCTAGTTAAAATACTATTCCACAACACTCCCCATCTACAGTAGACAGGGAAGTAAAGCCATACTAGTGACTTTAAGCAGGACCAACAAACAGAACAAACTGAGCCCAGCCCAAGTGCTGCTCCATATGACTGTATGAAGGAAATGTATTTTTATATGATTTAACCAGTAAGTGACACAGTAGTTCTATTATAAAACAATAGATACCAATAAAATAGATACATCTCATGCCCGGGGTTGGTGAGTACTTCCATCTTATTTCTTCTCTTCACGTCTCAGTTACTGTCTTTCCTTATTCAGTAAGAAACTGTGAGGAACGCCTCCAGTTGGAAGTAGCCCACAGGGTGTCCGCTGCTGTTGATGACGAATTAAAGTCTTGTCATCTTACTGGCAAGAGACGTCTCTAATTTAACATCTTCAGTTATGTAAGGTGGGGATTTTCAAGTAACCAAACAAGAGTAAAATGAGGAAACAAAGAAATACAATTATTGACATGATCTCCTCAATACTATTTCTCACCTAGAATCCCCCAAGTTGAGAATGTGATTGAATATTAGTGGATAATCTATACAAAACCCTATCTTATTCCATCACCATAAAAGCATTTCATGCTGCTTACCAAAGAGGATCAGATATTTTTTTCTAAAACGTATCTAATGACAGCAGCAATGATGGACACTTATGCTATTGAAATATTGCCCAGGCTTCACTGATTAACTTTGATTTTATACATGTTGGCTGAAACTTTTTAAAACGTGTGAATTTAAGTGATATATTCCACTTGCAGCACTTACAGATTAACAGCCAATATATACCCTCTGTCTTTTTTATTTATTTATTTTTTTTACCATGATCACATGACCCAGAGGGCCCTTCTGCACCTTCCTGGATACCTGTGATTAGCTACTTTTATGTCAAATTACTACAAGCTAAAGTCATTTGGGAAGAGAGAAACTTCAATTGAGAAAATGACTCTTCAAATTGTCTGTGGGCAAGGCTGTACGTATGTTCTTGAATGACAATTGATGTGGGAGGTTCAAGCTCACTCCGGGTTGTGCCACTCCCTAGGATGGTGGTCCTGAGTGCTATAATAAAGCAGGCTAAGCAAGTCATGAAGAACAAACCAGTGAGCAGCATTCCTCCATGGTCTCTGCATCAGCTCCTGCCTCCAGGATCCTGCCCTGTTGAGTTCTGCCCTGACTTCAGTTAGTAATGGATTGTGATGAGAACTGTAAATTGATACAGATACTTTCCTTCCCAAGTTGCTTTTGGTCATGGTGTTTTATCACAGCAATAGTAACCCCTAACTATGACAATCAATCCCTGAATGTGGAAACTGCTTCTTACACCATGACACAAAGCACAAACAAAATGTCTGTATTCAGCCACCAAGACTTTTTAGTTTGTGAGTCTTATTTATGATCATAGCCTTAATAAACTAATTTTTCTTATATATAAACTTAGGCAATCACAGTACAAGATCCTATAGCTTTTTTTTTTTTGTCATTCTAGCTCTTGATTCACTTTTTGAAAGCACAGTTGGGAACTCTGTATAGTTAAGAAAAGAAAGATATCTATTTCCAATGGAGTTTCCACTTGTAAAGTGATAGTTACAGCTCATTATAGTTTTTTTTTCTTCTATTTGTAACTGACTTGCCATTAGGCAACATTATCCACCATTTCATCTGTGTAGATGATGGCAGGAATGTATTTTCAGCATATTATTGAAAATGATGGTCCTGGTATACATCTAGCAGAGTTATGGGAGAGTAGCTCATACTATGAACAACTAAGAGTTTCTAGATTTATTAGCTTCAAAATTATTAAATCTTATAATCACTTTTAAGAAGTTTGTTCTAATATTGAAACTATTTAATTAGCAATATGGCAAGTAGATATATTCTTAAGCTTGGAGTTCTGATTATTTAAATATGAACAATTTTTCCAATCCATTGTTCAATTATTTCATTTTCATGGCCTATACCTTTCAAATGAAAATAATTGCAGGAGTTGGTATAACTGTTTAAAAGTTTCTTCTCCTTTCTAGTTACCTTAAAAATGGACCAAACAATTCAGTAAAACCATTTCTGAAAATCGGGCCTTGTAACATTATAAAATAGCAGTAGGATGAGATTCCTAAGGAAGGAGAGCCTTAAAACAGATGGTTTAGTGCTACAGCCTCTGGATGGTGAAGAGCAGAAGACAGAAATGCAATTGGCATTGCCCTTTACTATACACGTCTGTTGTCGTGTGTCTGTCTGTGCATTTTGCAAATGCTCTGTTCCAGATAATACTTCTGACGATGTTTATACAGTCAGCATCATTAGAAGACAAGTGAAAAAAATTGTGTTCACAGGCAGAGCACAAGTTCACTTGGTTATGACTCTCTCTAGTCTAGAGCAAATATTCAGTGGGTGTTCTGGTAGATCATTATATAAGACTGGGGTTTCCCAAAGTCAGGAATCCCTGGCTATGATGTGCCTGCTTTATGTCCAAACTTTTTCTTTTTTTTTTTTTGGTCTTTCGAGACAGGGTTTCTCTGTGTAGCTTTGCACCTTTCCTGGAACTCACTCTGTAGCCCAGGCTGGCCTTGAACTCACAGAGATCTGCCTGCATCTGCCTCCCATGTGCTGAGATTAAGGGCGTGGGCCACCACTGCCAGGCGTGTCCAAACTTTCTGTTTACACCATTTTATTTATCCTGTGAGGAGAGAAGGTCAAGAGCAGTGTGGCCTGAAATCAGAGTTCTTAACTGCCTCCTGTGCTGTGATATATTAAGTTCTTTAACTTTGCTCCCAGAGTCGGGAATCTTCCAGAGGTTCCATGAAACAGATAGGGTAACTCTTCAGGTGGTCTCTACAGAAAATAGAAAGCAAACAAAAACTCCCTAAACAGGAACAAAACCCTCATACCTTTCCCAATGCTTGACAGTATTGTCTCTAAACTTTAATGTGATGGGCAAATAAACTATTCTCAATGATTCAAAATAAAACTCTTTTCAATTATTAAATTTGGACGGGGTTCAGTAATTATACCCCATTTCTTGGCCAAATTCAAGTGCGAGCATGGAGATATTTGCTCTCTGCCTCTAAGATCAGCAGAGATCTGTGGGGTCTTAACATCTCACAGACAGTTACACTATTCTTTGTATTTATGATACTACACTAACTTAACCCAGTGAACAAGAAGCAGCTAGTTCCTTAGATGCCTTAGTAAAAGGTAAGTGAGCTAGCAGTAAGGGAAATCGTTTCTTCAGTTATCAGTCAGCATCATGTCAGAAAAGAGAAGTTGCTCTGTGTACCACAATCCCTGAGAACTTAATGTAAGGAACATGTTAAATAGATGCTTAAAAACTGAGCAACTGAAATAGGAACATCAAATCCCTACTGCTATTGATGCTTCTGGCAGCAATTATCAACCTCATTGCAGATTTTGAGGTCATAAGCAACTGGGGCTTGGAGGCAAAATCAGAATTCTTAGCAGAAGGTATCCACAGCTAGTGCTGCATTTCAAAAGTTCCTGGTGACCATCCCAGGACAAAAATCTGGGCCTCACACTTCTAAGGAGGACAACTTGTGGGTGGGTGCTAAAATCCCTGTAAGAATATGATAAAGCCAGGCAACAATGAAAAAAAGAAAAAGAAAACAAAGGAAGAAAAATTGGATTGGATGCTAGAAGCAATTGCCAGTGCCAGGTGAGGTTTTGTTGCTATGGTAACGTGAAAATGAATAGCAAGCAGATGGAAAACAGCAAATCCTGCTGTTCTTCCTCTAGTCCCCCGGGTTCTTCAGACTCCTTTATTGGCAGAGTTTACCAAATGTTTAGCAAAAAAGAAGTCATACTCCAGAATCCCAGCTCAGAAGCATAGAGAGTAAGTGGTAACAGAGATGCATGTACTTAACAACTGACACATTACAGAAATAAAATTCTAACTTCAAAGTAAGACTCCAGAATTAAACCCCAGTGGATGGCTAATTTACCTCTGTAAGTCTTAGCAACCAAATCTTGGGTTAGTCTTTATGCATAAACACTTTCTATAAGCCTAAGGGGTAATTCATTTCCTGAGGAAATATCCATGGATATGTTAACATGGAAGGGTGAAAATTTCATGGTGTCCCACACCTAGAATTACAAGAAACTTCTGACTGCTGAGAGAAGCAGAGTTAGCTTCCCCTAGGGATGAGCCCCCTTATTGGCTTTCCAATGCAGAGTGGCCAGTTTTGAAATCATAGATACACCACCAAGAAAAACAGACTCAGCAGTGTGTGTGTGTGTGTGTGTGTGTGTGTGTGTGTGTGTGTGTGTTGTGTGTGTGTGTGTGTATTCCCCAAATTTACCTTACATTAACTTAACCCAATGAACAAGAGGAAGTTAGTTCCTTAGCTGCCTTAGTAAGAGGTAGGTGAGCTACCAGTAGGGGAAACCTTTACTTCATATATATAGATTTGTGCATACACATACATATCGCTGTGTGTATGTAATAATAATTAAAAAAAGATATCAACTTGAGAGTGCAGGTATGGGAGCGGTTCAAGGGGGGATAGCTGGGAGGGGCTGGAGTGAGAAGAGGGGGAAGTGATGGGATTCTATTTTCTTTTTTTTTTTTTAAAGTGAATAAACAATTTATTTAACATTCAAACTTCACTAAGATGTGCAATATGGCAATTTTACTGGGGGTTTAACCCTACCAAGGATATGATTGCTTGCTTTTTTATGTATATGAGTGCTCTGTCGACTTTATGACACTATAAATGGTTGTGAGCCACCCTGTGGTTTCTGGGACTTGAACTCAGGACCTCTGGAAGAGTAGCCAGTGTTCTTAACCTCTGAGTCATCTCACCAGGCCCCGGGGTTCTATTTTCATTAAAAACATTTCTAAAAAAAAAAAAAACATTTCTCTATCCCTTTGCACAATTAATTATTTCTTCTATTATGAAACATACTTCCAGAGTAATAAAAATGATAATATACACCGAGGACAAAGTACTACCTATTTCCTCTTATGCTCTAAGAACCGCATATTTGATTACTTTATCTAATCCTCACAAACCTCCTAAGTTTTATAGCATATTCCCATATTTTACAAATAAGGTTGATTAAATAACTTGCTCAGAGTCCACAGCTAATTAGAAGTAGAACTAGTTCTTTAAAGCTTATGTCTTAAAAATATTATTTTAGTTATGTGTGTATGTCTGTATGTTGACTGGTTCATGTGAGTACAGGCTCTCTGTAGAGGCCAGAGGTGGCTGATTTCCCTAGAGCTGGAGTTATAGTGATTGTGAGCTGCCTGGCATGGTGCTGGGAACTGAACTCAGGTCCTTTGCAAGAAAGGACGGTGTGTGCTCTTAACCCTTGAGCCGTCTCTCCACACTCTGAAACTGTGTCCCAATCAACTCAGAATACTGCCTTCTCAAATCCAATTCACAGATCAATTCCTCTGAGAGTATTTTGCTTTAAAGACTTTAAGGGGTTTCCATAATCTTTCCTGCATAGCTGTTTAATTTACAATTGCCTACGACCACTTTGCAATAATTTTTCATTTTCTACTTCATTCGCTAATGAATTATACATGTCTAGATTAGTTACCGGCACGGAAGGACTCAGTAAATATTTGTTGAATGAAACCATGCATCCAGGACATCTTGAAGTATAAGAATATAATCTATAAATTGTTTTAAAATACATTACTTTAATGGACATCTGATATGATCATTAAGGAAATTGGATATATATATATATATATTTGGTTTTCGAGACTGGGTTTCTTTGTGTAGCTTTGGCACCTTTCCTGAAACTCACTCTGTAGCCCAGGCTGGCCTCGAACTCACAGAGATCCTCCTGCCTCTGCTTCCTGAGTGCTGGGATTAAAGGCATGCGCCACCACCGCCCGGCTAGGTATGATAAATTTTAAAGTTATTTTTCTTTTTGAAACAAAATTCCTATGGCTTTCAGTTCTATCCCCCATTCCCACCCAACTCCCCCCCACCCAACAAAAAAAACAACTTTCGCTGCATTCTAGAGCTTTCTCACATCACTCTTCAAGATGCTTTATTGACTATTGGCCACTGCTGATAGACCATAATACATCCAAAATTTGTGAACCCAGATAAAATGAAAGATTTCTCAACATATTGCAGGTGGAACCAACAACTTACACTTGAAGCTCTGTCTAAGGTTTAATTTCCTCAGACTGTTACGGTCCGACGGGTCCAGAGATTCCCGGCTTCAACATACTACTTCACTTTCCAAACTTCTGCAAGGCTTCAGGAGGTCCAGGGCAACTGCTGCAGAGGCCGAAGCTCCGCCCCTTGACCCTATGTGTCCCACCCCCACCCGGGTACAGCTTGTCTGTTGCCATAGAAACCCAGAAAGCGCCATGGCTGCCGCCGGTCAGGCAGATGAGTGTTTATCACAGCCGGCGGCAGCCCCATCCAAGTCATCCTCACCTTTACCGTCAGCTGTTTCCGTCCGAAAGAAGCCTAAGAAATGTATGACGTATCCTCATCCCCCGAGGAGCTCCCGCCTGTCTCGTACCGTCCTGCGCTGGCTCCAGGAGCTGGATCTCAGCTTTTTCCCTAGGAACATCACCAGGTGCAGAAGCAAGCCAGGCCCCAGTGAGGGGCCCCAAGTCTCACCCCACCTCCCCTCGGCCACCTGCAGGGCTTCAGCTCAGGCTCTATTGTCCTGGAATTGGCCGCCCTGGTTTGGCCTTTGCCCCTAACGGAGACACCCTCCCCGCTTGCCCATTCACCCTACAAGACATTACACATCAAGACAGGAAGCTCCAGAAACACTTGAAACATTTTTTTTGCGTTGATTTTATTCAACTGATCATTAAATTGTAGACTTAGGCTAATACGGAGTGCTTTGATAACACAAAAGCCAAGGGTTCTCTGTACTAATAGTAATAAGAATTAGTTTACCCTCCTTTAGGAAGGAGGTAAGTTCGAGTGTTACCTAGTTAAAAAGCTGCGGTTTATCGGAAACACGCTGAATGTCACTGACCGTTGCTATGGAATGTGAACAAAATTCCATAAAAATGAAGACCATGGATCTTTTGCAGGAAGACTAAGTTACTAATTTCAGTAGTGGGGTTTTCGAACAAACATCTGTGAAACTTTCGGTGGCCATTTGAATCACTTGGCAATATTGTTAAATCTAATCATTTGGATTCATTAAAGGAACACCAAAGCCTTAGAGAATAATTTTAACACACTGCTTTCCCATTAAGAGTCCTTCTCAGAAAAATGAACCAACACAAGTATTTCCAGACATTTTGTCATTAGGAAGTATTAGCCATTAATCACACAATTATATAAATTATATTAACGATACTTTTTTTCTTCATTTCCTTATTGTTATGCATCAGGGATTTTTCAAATGGCTACCTAGTTGCAGAGATATTCTGTATATATTACCCCTGGCACCTTAGGTTATCATCCTTTGAAAATGGAACCTCCTTAAAAGTCAAGCTGGATAACTGGGCCCAGATAGAGAAGGTAAATGAATAAATTCACAACAGTTGACTGTGGAGTTTGTTTTAGAAAGTGCACCTTTTATATTATTGATATCTGTGTGTGAGAGAGAAACAGAAAGGAGAGAGTATGTCAAGTCTAGGATATAACTCAAGTTTGTCGAGCTCCAATTGTTTACATTACAAAATTATAAATAACCTATGAAATTCAGCATATATCAACTAGTGTGGTACATAACAGTGGCTTCCTTGCAAACAATAGCAAACGTTGATAATTAACAAAAATTTTAGTTCAAAACAGAAGAGGGCTGATTAAAGTAAATTCATAGAATTTGGTTATTTTTCTAGAACTTTTGATGACTAAGTATTTTCTTTCTATTATTAAAGTTTCTAGCAAAAAGAAATTTAAAACTACCTAAAGAACTAATCCATGGAACAATTCACTGTAAACCTGGGGTGCCGGAAATACTGATTCAAGAGGTTTACACTTTACTCACACATCGCGAGTAAGTAGTTTGAAATTTTCCAACTGTATAATTGAACGTAAACTTGGGATGGTGTAAGGCTCGTGAATAAGACATGTTTTGCCAACAACATTTTCGTTTCTTACTTACAGAATTAGAAGCATCCAGGAAGACTACCCCAATTTCACAGACTATAGTTACCAAATGCGTTTGCCGCTCGTTCCCAGGTCTACCCTTTCCAAGTCGATTAAAGATAACATTAGGTTATCGGAATTACTAAGCAATCCTAATATGCTCAGCAATGAACTCAAGATAGAATTCCTCTTCCTTTTACAAATGTTGCAAAGAAAATTGAGTAGAAAATTGAACCCAGGTAAGCTTTCCCTGCCGACAGGTGAGTTCTTCTGAAATCAGCAGGTTTGGTCTTGAGCTCAAAGGAGAGAAAATGATGCGGTTACAATGAGTGATTCTCACTGGAGTGGATTCTTTCTCAATCTGTTTCTTTCTGTGGGAGCCACAAGTTACATAGGGAATAGACTCCCATTTTTAGAGAAATGTTTGTCAGCCTACAAATCAAACGTTTGTGGGAAATAAGTTCACATATCAACCACACCTCAAGAGAGCAGGAACATTTGCCTCAAGTGGTCCTCCGGGTGTTGGGAAGAGCTTAAGATTATCATGATTCATTCTTGATGCCGTGGGGGAGAATATGGTCAGAGATATTTTTTCTCTAGTATAGTTGTTGGTATGTGGGTGGAAGGGCAGCTTTCCAAAGGCTCGCCAAAATGATTGTTAAGTCATCTTAAACTCTTGCTGTCCTGCCCATCAGTTGTCCCAGGCAGGTGGCTGAGTAAGTGAAAGTGGTATTCCATCTCTACCATTATCTCCAATTTTTTTGCCCCTGTTTTTATCTTTCTCATGTCTGTATCTTATCAACTGCCTCCTGGATTTCACACATAGAAAACTGATTGTTTCTGTAGCAAACCAACTGTTCAGGAAATCTGTGTGTTGTTAGGATGTTTCTTCCCTTTGAATTATATTTCCTGAAGGAAAGAGCCACTTTCTCTCCAGTCTCTGGAAGGTGGAAGGCTGCAGCTTGAATTCTCCTCCACACTTGGGCTGTGTGGATAGCCCCCACATGAATGCTGCTTGGCCTTTTGTCTTCCCTTACTGTGTTCATTTCTCAAACTCCTATACTGTTTCTCTTCCTTGATCTGTTATCTCTGGTTCTACTCATTTATTTGTGAGCAAAGAAATAACATAAGGTATTAATACCTTTGCAGGATTTTATACTTAAAATGTGTATGTTTTAAATATTACAGGTAAACATTACAATTTTGTTGTAAAATGTATTGCACACCCATGTATTTAATACATGCATATATTTATATATATTATATATGAACAATTTAAGAAGCTGCTAATGATGGTAAACTGTAAGACAAATTACTAAAAAAAAAAAAACCTGGAACCAGATATTGGGATTAAAACTGAGAGATCAGAAAAGCAGAAAGAAGCCAGCCATGTTTTCTCACCACTTGGAGACCCTCAGCCAAAGAGACCTACTTCCTGTATACCCACGCCTATATGCCTTTCTATTCTGCATCTCACTTCCTCTCTCTGTCCAGCTACATCACTTCCTGTCTGTCTGTACAGACCTCCAGACCTACATGATTAACTAGTGTTGGAATTTAAGGCATGTGCCACCACGCCTGGCTCTGTTCCCAGTGTGGCCTTGAACTCACAGAGATCCAGATGGATCCCTGCCTCTCGGGTGATAGGATTAAAGGCATTGCCTGACTTCTATGTTTAATATAGTGGCTGGCTTTTTCCTCTGATCCTCAGATACACTTTATTAGGGTGCACAATACATCATCACAGTAAACAGTTGTCCATCTTAATGCAGTTTAAGAAATAGAATAGTACCAATACCTTCTCTTCTCTGGGTGGAACCTTCTTGATTGAACTTACCACACTCTCCTCCCAGGGAAACCACTGTCTTCCTGCTTGAGTTGATAGATTAAATTTCCTAGATTAAATTAATTTCCTAGATTAAAATAAAGTTAAGCCATATATACCATCATGTTATTTTCAGTTTTAGCCACACATATGTACACACTTGTGTTTGCATGTTCTGCATGTGTTGTACTAGTGATTGAACCAAGGGTCTCACACATGCTAGGCAAGTTCTCTACCATTTAGTTATATCTCCATGTGTTGTTTGTTTGTTTGTTTGTTTGTTTTTGTTTTTCCCAACAGGAAAACTCAGGGTTTCTCTGAGTAACAAGTAACAACTTGTTACTTGTCTGGCTGTCCTGGCACTCACTTTTTAGATCAGGTTGGCCTTAAACTCACAGAAATCTGTCGCTTCTGCCTCCTGAGTGCTGGGATTAAAGGCCTGTACCACCAAGCCTGGCTATATCTCCATGTCTTATAATACTTCTTTTCTTTTCTCTTCTTTCCTTTCTTTTTTTTTTTAAGTGAGTTTCTTTAATTTTATTTTTTATTGCTTTTGTTGTTTTTCAGGGAAAGTTTTTGTCATTTTTTTGTTATTGAAAATAGATTTTTTTCATACAATATATTCTGATTACAGTTTCCTCTCCCCCAGCTCTTTCCAGTTCCTCCCTGTCTTCCCTCCTACTTTAGTAAAAATAAAGTTTTTTTCCTACACCATATTCTGATTATAGTTTTCTTTTCATCTCTTCCTGGATCCTCCCCACCCTTCCAACTCCAACTTCACATCTTCTTTCTCTCTCTCTTAAGAAAACAGACAAGTAAAAAGGACAAAGAAACAAAAAAGAAAGAAAGAAACTAAGAGAAGGAGAAACACATATGGAGAGACACAAACAAAACCCATATCTATACATCTAACTTCTGTTGATTTTATGGAGCTGTGTAGTATGCAGAACAAGTCTTCACACTGCCTGCACCTTAACATTTGAGAAGTATATTTATTACATGACAGTGCAGAGAGTCTTTTGCAAATACAACCAAAGCTTGGGGTTCAAAATCAGGTGGGTCCTGGACAAAGGGCTTTCTCCAGCTGAAAGTAGAAAGATGTAGCAGCAGAAGTGAGGTTGCTGACTGGGGGACATAGAAAACACAAGAAACTATGTGGCCCAGCTTCTAGGACCAAACAAACAAAACAAAACAACAAGGAAAAACAACCATGTTTGGTTGATGGCTAGGAAAGAAAAAGCACTCTGACCCACAAACGCAAAGACAGACTCTATGCCGAAATGAGCATGCACTGGCAGGGGAAGTCATCCCCAGAACTTCCAGGAGGGAACACAGCCCAGCTGATACTTAAGATCATAATTGGAAGACTCCACATGGAGGACCCAGACATCCAAACTGAGATTAAAATGGCTAGTATAATTTAAAAAATGTATGGTATTGTGTTATGGTAGAAAGGAAGAATAAAACTTTATAGGTAATTCTGTGTTCCCAGTACACTGTCACTGTGATCACTTTTATTTAGTGATTAAGTGGAGCCTTTTGCTTTTAAGATCTTACTGCATCTGTTTTCTCTGAGGAGTGGCTTATTTTAGCACCACTTTGGAATGGTTTATTCGCCTTTCCCTAACTTCAAGGCCTGTTCACATTCCACCTCCCGTGTATCTGTTCCTCCGAGCTCTCTTCTTCTTACTCACCTCACCAACTATTGTTTTATAAGTAAGTGTCGCTAGCTCACGAAGCCGCCAATCTTGTTCTGCTCTGAAGTGGTCTATGGAGTGGACCTAGCTGATTTATTTTATATCAGCTTCCGCTGTTAGGCCATCAATGTTGCCTACAGTCATGTCTGTACTCAGATCTATCCCAACTGTTTAAGCTTTTCATCTATCTACTTTCTGTAGTTTCTCTCTTTTACTTTTCTTTTGGTCTGGATTCTTTCAAAAAATATCCATTGTTATCAGTTTTTGAAAACCTCAAATTGCCACCCTTTAATGCTATACTGGAAATAGGAACATGTACTTTATTGTGGTCTAAAATTAACGTCGGCACCATCTTCCTTGAGCTATAAAAAGCTGGGAATATCGAGGTAAAGTTCTGCCTCCTCCACACGTCACTGAAAACCTTTTGTCTAGCGTTTCACTTTGCCTAGTTAGGGTTTGTTGTTGTTACTGCTGCTGCGGCTGCCGCTCATTTTCTTTTACCTTTTGGAAAGTGTCACTTGGGCTATCTTAGAACTCGCTCTGCAGCCCAACCTGGTCTGAAAACCATGATCCTCCTGCCTCAGCTTCTAGGTGCTTTGATTTTTAGACATGAGACTCCACACCCCAGCTGGGTTGCTTTTAAAGCAACCAAACAGGCATTAATGCATGTTTCGTCTCATTTAAAAGTCCATCTTTACTCCTGTATATTGTTTTCTGTGGATATAGCGTCATATAGCCACGAGCACATTTTTTTTATTCTTTAAATAATACGCAGTCTCCTATGGTGATTCATACTTTTCTATTTATTTATTTATTTATTTATTTATTTATTTATTTATGGGAGTGTGTGTGTGTGTGCATACCACAGCACATGTGGTCACAGGACAACTTTACGGAATCGCTTCTCTCCTTCCACCTTTACTTTTTAACCTGCTGAGCCATTTCCCTGGCCTCATCTTGATTCTTGGTACTTTGGATTATGAAAAAAAATTTTTTTAAAAATTTATTCCCAAAGCGGTGAATAGAGATGTTAAGAGTTAAGGGACTGAATTTGATGGGTGTTTCTTTTGCCTTCAGAAAGCATGAGTGATGAGCAAATAACCGTGATGTAAGAAAAGCTACAAGGATGGAAAGGGTCTTTAACTGTGAAGAGAAAATGGTCAAAAACAGGATTAGCTTAAAGGAAATTTGAGAAATGTGAAAACAGTTTTGTCACTAAAGTAAATACTTGTTTGCAGAACAAAACAGATGCTGTATGATTTATTTACATGAACTACAGAAATAGACAAGACTAACTCACAGTGACAGTTGTCAGTCACCTTGTAGGGTACTCTGTGCAACAGGGGAGGGCTTGTAAGGTACTCTGTGCAACAGGGGAGGGCTTGTAGGGTACTCTGGGCAACAGTGGAGGGCTTGTAGGGTACTCTGGGCAACAGTGGGGGGCTTGTAGGGTACTCTGGGCAACAGTGGAGGGCTTGTAGGGTGCTCTGGGCAACAGTGGAGGGCTTGCGGTACTGGCATTACATGATATCTTTTGAGCTGTGTAATGATACCTCAAGGTGTGTTCATTCCAAACACCAATTCATTGGCATGAATTAAACTTATGATCTATGTTTTTATATAAGATCTTGAATAAAACCATATTAAAAACGGAAAGGACCACCTTCAAGTCTCAGTGGGAAAAGAAAGCCCGGTGACCCGCATTTGATCCCTGGAACCCATATGGTACACTCAAGCTCCCGCCTCCCCCATTCACACATACACTGAAACAAATATATGCCACAAAGTAAAAAAAAAAAAAAAAATACAGGAGCATAAAGACACGACCTTTAAAGTGATATTTTAAAATACCGTGACTACTTTGTTCATCAAAAATGACCAATGGGGAGGAGAGTTATACAATATGATAAAAACAATAATGTCCTTAATTATTAAAACCCAATGTCTTCTTTCAATAATTCCAGTGTGAATTTAAAAAACAACTTTGGTGTTTATATCCTATAGAGTGGTTCAACATCAAGCCAACAGTGGGAGAAATTACAATTGACCATCTTCCTGTGCAAGGCTCTGGGCGCAGATACAAGTCAAAGATTTCAAAAGAAAAAGTTATGTCTTCTTTATGTAAGTTTTGGTTTTAAGTTTTTGTCTGGTAACTGGATTTTTAAAAATTGTTCCTTTAGAGTTTTGGAATAAGGTAAAATGTCGGTCCGAACTTCACTCTGAAACCAGGTATTAACTTAGTGATGTTCTGCCTCTTGACAAGCAGAGTGAGGTAGTCAAAGGTCCTCTCTGCCAAACCACACTATACAAACCATCTGAGTTCACATCCTCAAGTGCAGCTGCTGGAAATAAGAGAAGCTTCACTCAGAGCTCAAAACCCAATCCCTCCACAGCTGGGGGGGATGGGCTGGACTTCCCAGAAACAGAAAGACAAGAGGACACTATTTAAACCACATCAACACAGGAAGCACTTGAATCACAGCAAACCACAGTCCACGAGAACACAGGCGGCCCGGTCAGCTGTTGTGCAGCTTATCAGTTAAGAAAGCTTTTTTTTTCTCCTTTTTTTAAAAAAATTTTTGATGGCTGGAAAAATCAAAACCGTATTTCCAGACGTAAAAACATATAATGAAATTCAAGGTTTTCTGTTGATAAACTACACAGGAAATACCCACCCAGCTTGTTTTCTGCCTGGTCGTGACTCTTTTTATTCTACAGTAGCAGGGGACAGTAGTTGCCCAAGAAATTGTATGGCTCCCAAACTTTGAGTTGCCAGATTTAGCTAATAAGAACCAAGGTTCTTTTAAAAAATTTTAAATTCTAAAATTCTTTTTAAATTTGCTTTTATTTTGAGACACCATCATGTTTTAGAGCCCAGGCAATCCTCCTGCCTCAACCTTCTGAATGTTGGGGTTATAGACATTTACTGCCATACCTAGCTACAACAAATAACATGTTTACTTAGTATATATTTTCACTTGAAAGATAATGCTTATCTTATTTACTAGGTACTCTGTATTTTATTTGACAATTCTAAAATATTATCAAGTCCTTTATAGAACATATTTGTTCATGTTGGAACATGTTTCTTTGCATGGTAAATTTTAATAGGTAGGGGGTATTCCTTGTTTCCATCAGATAAGAAAGAGCAATCTCAGCAGGGCCATTTCAAAAGAATTATGATCTCTGGGGGCCTTTAATATACAAATACATATTGTAATTATTTTTTAAATGGGTTTTAATCCCTTTTTTAAAAAATCATAAATTACTGTTATTTACTTTTGCTCTGTTAAATGGCCCTGTTGAACAAGTGTTCTTCAGACCCCAGACTGTAGACTGTAATACCCACACATGAAGCTGCCCATCACAACCCCTTAACTCATCATCTACCTGAGGTGTACAACATTTCGTATGCTAGAATCCAGCAGTTATGACTAACAATGCTTCTCTGAAAAATGAACCCAGAATCTCTCTTTGGGTTCTAGGAATGCATCCTATCTTTCAACCTCCATAACCCTTTTTCTGTAAGTGGGATTTGTAATAAAGGCTCCAGCTTGGTGAGGCTGTCAGTGAAACAGTATGGGACTGGTCCTGATGGGAAGACCCCAAGGGGCGTCTTGCTCCATCCTCTTCTCCTTGCTTCTTTTTCCTTATAGCTGTTGGATCTGATGAGGGATGGGAAATGGTGGGAGGGGACAGGAGATTCAAAGCATGGTTTCCTTCCTGTGTACAAAAGAGAGGCAGCATACAAAGTCCTGGATCTCCACATTGCCTCAGTGGTACCCAAATGAATAAATTAATTTTAAAAAAAAAGGAATTTAGAACAGGGCCTGTGTGCTGGCTAGTTTTATATCAACTTGTGAAAAGCTAGAGTCATCAGAGAGGAGGGATCCTAAACTGAGAATGTGCCTCCATGAGACTGGGCTGTTGGTAAGCCTGAAGGGCACTTTCTTAATTAGTGGTTAATGTGGGAGGGCCCAGCCAACTGTGGGTGGTGCCATCCATGGACAGTTAGTCCTGAGTTCTATAAGAAAGCAGGCTGAGCATGCCATGGGAAGCAAACCAGTAAGCAGCATCCATCTATGGCCTCCTGCCTCCATGTTCCTGCCCTGCTTGAGTTCCTGCCCTTACTATTTTTGATGATGAACTGTGAGTAAAACAAACCCTTTTCTCCCCAAGCTGCTTTGGTCATGGTGTTTCACCACAGCAACAATAATCCTAACCAAGACAGTCTGACACCTAGTTGATTGCAACAAAACAAGACAAAATCCTGAACGCTTCATTGAATTGCTAATGGATGTTTCTGATTAAGGTTATTTCATTTGGGACCCTCTAAAAGCTCACGCAGGTATTTAGGAAAACTAAATGACAAACTAGGCAGGACAGTGTTTGTATGTGTTTAGGTCCATCACTTGTCAAGCTGAGGCAGGAGTCTGAGTCTTAGGCCAGCTTGCATTACATAGTGAGATGCTGTGTCTAAACACGGAAATCAGAAAGCAAACCATAAAAGAAACAAGGAAATGAAAACAGCCTGCTCTCATTACTTCAGAAAGGACTTCAAATGGAAGGAATGTTTGCTTTTACCATTTGAAAAATGGACCCCTGTGTAGACACTTCCTCCTTCATAGCCTTCCTTCAGGCTTCCTATTAGTGACCCTCTGGGTGGCCTTCTAAGATTTGTGATTCTCTTCTTTTTCCACATAGCCGAGAGGTTTGAGGGATAATGCCCTCTGGATGGGATGTGGACACACTTTATCTCTCTTTACTTCTCTCAGTTCTGTTATAGTCACTTAGATACTTACTTGAAGTACACTAGAATGAAGGAATGGTTTGCTTGATTTGGGTCATTTAATATATGAAAACTATTTTAAACATTTTATAATTTTAAAATTTTTATAATTTATAATATGAAAGTAATTTCAGTTCAAGTGTTTTTGGTGAAAGGATACAATGATTACTTCAAGTCAGCTTTTATGAACTGAAAGTTAATAGAAGGAAGAGAAACAAATATTATACTCTAGGAACTTTATTCTTTTTTTTTTTTTTTTTTTTGAACTGAGGACCGAACGCAGGGCCTTGCGCTTGCTAGGCAAGCACTCTACCACTGAGCTAAATCCCCAACCTCATTAGGGGGACTTTATTCTTTAGGTTTGGTCAGACTCTCACTAAAATTACATGCTGTTCTCTGGAATACAAAATTCCAGTCAACAGTAAAGCAAGATACAATTTCAAAAGTTATATACTTAAGTTTCTGTAGTCACTTGCCTAACTCTTGGGTCTCAAGGGACAGCAGAGGCAGATTTCTTCGTCACCACTGGCCCATCATATCAGAACTGAATGACCTGGAGTCTGGGTGCCCAGAATGGATGACAGAGTAATGGAAGTTCTATAAACTGAGTCATGACCCATGCGTATTTGCCAAAGCTAAGTACAAAATCAGGTCTCTGTTTGTTCAGCTGCTTTCTGAAGCAATATCTAAAAATACATGACTTATGTCATATGCACCAAAATAAACCCTGGATATTTTCAGCCATTGCTGATAAATTTTGGAGGAGGTAATGCATTATATTATATTATTTATAATGTATGATTTAAATATTCTGTTTACTAATTTATTAAGTATAACCAGTGTTCAGACTATTGTTATTCTGAAATAGATTTGCTGTATTAGAGAGATGCTGATTAGGGCTATAGACATCTCATAACTATGAATTCATTCTTTGTTACTTTAAATATCCCAGCAAAATCAAGCAATGACGAGAACCAACATAGAGAAATTCAAGTGAAGCAAAGTGGAAGACCTTCTTGTGAGTCTGTTACAAATGCTATTAAAACTTCGGACGAAACAAAGGAGGACACATGTGAAGCAGCTTCGAAGAAGCAATGTCACTAACGTCTGCCACAATGTGAGAACACAGTGACCCAGCCTTGGATGTATTCCAATAATAAATAACTTAAATTGGTGTCTTCGCTGCAACTGAGCTAAAAAAGGTTTCCTTTTTTATGTGATTCCACACATCGCTAGCTTCTAAGTGTCATCAGAACATGGTTGAAAGAACGTCACATGATGAACAATGCTTTGGGGGTACTGTGAGAGAGGCCCCAGGAAAAAAGGGCAGAGGCCTTTTACCTCAGGTGCATTTTTTTTCCTTGGTTGTTCTTGGACATGATTTTCTGCCTCCTGAAACAAACATTTGTGTTCAATTCATAAGACATGTTATTCTTGTTGGGTATCAGAACATAGCTATAAGACCCATCCTGGTGAAAGGATGTGCTGAGTGCTGTCCTCAGTGTGCCCTGAACCTGGGTATGGCCTTCTGTCTTGCTTTCATGTTTTCCCAGTATAGTCTACAAAACATGCCTGTCAATTGTGTTCTAACTGGTCTGTCCTGAGGAAGTTCTGGAAAAAACAAAAAACAAAAACAAAAAAACACTGCTCTGTTAGTATTTAGTATGTGCTCATTGGCGTTTATTTACATGCTTTTCTGATCATGTTTTTTCTGAACTCAAACAACCTTCCTTGTACCATTGATTTGTTTCATTCATGTATAAAGGTGCCCTGAAACTGAATTAAAATTCCAGGTCTTGCAGACAGATCTACATAGCTTGGCAAAGGTAGACCAGTAGGTACATCAAGAAACCACGAGCACAGCCAAACTGCATGGACAAGAAACAGCAGCTCCCAGCCGGGAAAGTTTGTTGGGTTTTATAGAGGCACTGCTGGGAGGGGAGCTCCAACACTGGAATACCCAGGTGGGTAACCATGGGAACACTAGAGATGCTTCAGTTGTGATCAGAAGCATTCAGGTACCAACTGCCATGGTCAGGGATGTTCAAGTGTGACTGTTTTAGTCAGCAATGCTCAGACAGCCATTAGGGATTTGAAAATACTTCAGGTTTTTGTTTCTTAGCAAAATCAAGTCTCCTAGCAAAAGCGAGGCCATCGTAGGACCTGGACCAGCACCCTAAAATGTTGACATCAGCTCTGCCATTTTGGGGGCCCTGCCTTGGAGACCTAACATTCCAGTCCTTTGTTGGTGGTAAGCCACTTACAGTTGAGTAGAAATATTGGAAAAGGGAAGGTTTGGAATTCTGGTCCCAAGCAGGGCCTCAAGCTGGCAGGTGGTGATAGGAGACGTGAGGAAATTCTGTCAGTATCATCTCGTTTTTCTGAACATCAGGTCAGCTCAGTATTTCCTGGAAAAAGAAAAATGTCTGAAGAGACTGGGAAATCCTTACTATGAGGAGAATACAGATGGGAGGCTGAAGAGAGGTACAAGCCACGAGGCCACAGGAGAATACAGTGAGGGTCTTGTGTTGGAATCAGCCCCTGGGGGTAAGAT
Source organism: Peromyscus aztecus (assembly GCA_902168405.1). NCBI lineage: Eukaryota > Metazoa > Chordata > Mammalia > Rodentia > Cricetidae > Peromyscus > Peromyscus aztecus. The sequence goes on from CABHPQ010173483.1 coordinate 20,413, forward strand.
TCTGCATGCCAGCTCATGTAGGGCTTTAATCTGCTCTTCTAGCTGCCCAGATTGGTAGCAGTTTTTTTCAGAGTAACAGCAGTTTCCTTCCTTGAGAATGAAACAAGTATCTTTCTCCTCAGCTGCCAAAGGGTCTAGGGACCTTCAGTCTTGTAGTACTACTGAGGCCAGGAAGCTGAGCTGTTCTTTTGTTAGCAGCGGGGCTGAAGTAGAATGCTGGGTGATGTCTGTTATGTGGGTGGAGATCTGCTGAGATGCAGACTATGACCCTTCCCATGGCTACTAAGCCCACGGCATCCCCTGAGACTACCAGGTTTACCCCAGTCATGAGTTGAAGGGCCACTGCACGAAGGACCTACGGGAGTGCTAAAGAAGAGTCTCCCTTCAACATATAGGGTCATTTGAGGAACTAATAAGGTTGGGAAGCAGGGACCTGGGGTGGAACATCTATGCATTCATAGAGCTTAGAGTGACACCATAGAGGGTCCCCTCTGAGACTAGTAAGGGTTTTGAAAATGAGCTAGCTTTATGAGCAGATGAGGGACAAGGCTGGAAGACCTTGTTAAACAGGCAATCTCCTGGATTTTCCAGGGGGTAAAGAGAACTAGGGGAAATGGGACTCGGGATTAAATGGAATAGATGTCAGGGTTATCTTGGAGAGGGGGATGGCCACCACAAGGGATTGTAGCAAGAGAGCAGAAAGGAAACAAGAGGTTGTGTTGAGGGACCCCCATGTCTCCACTGTTGGTGGGGAGAAGATATAGGGAGACATTTAAGATGGTCGTCCATGAGGCGGGGTTGAAAAGTTTAAGTTTATGGAATGCTGAGTCTAGGTTAGATACTGATTGTTTAATGACCTTGACTGCAGTGCCAATAGGGGCGGAAGCAGCCTTCTTTAAGGGCCCTCCCTCTGTGAACTGGGACAGCTTCTCTTATGTTGTTATAAATAGTTCCTGTAAACGCCCCCCCCCCCCAAGCCCACCTTTTGTCCTGGGTCTTTTGGATGGTGAAAGTAACCACAGCATGCGCAAGCCAGGAGTGAAGTTGTTGAGGCTGCATGCCTCACCCTGGCTCAGAGGAATGATCTCTACATATCGGGTTGTGATTTCTAACCCAGGAGGAGTCAGCCAGACAGTCCTTATCTGTTTGATCTCGAGGAAAACAAGATATTTGGGGTTATCGTGAAATGTGGAGGCAAGGGGTCTTTGGTGGCTTGTGCAGGTGGCAAAGATGTCACCGTGCTGAGAGCAACCTGCACGCGAATCAAAGGTCAGGCGTATCTCTGAGCTGCAACCAGAGGTGGAACAGAAGGGGCACTGAAGATGAAGGCAGTTTGGGCAGAGTGTATTTGAAATCTCCATGCCATTTACCCTGTCTGAGAGATCAGGAGGACAGAGAAAATTCCCAACAAAAGGAGGAGAAAGAGCCCATACTAGATGTTCTCAAGGACAGGAGGTTTGTCAGCATTCTCTAGATGAGCAGAACCGATAGAATGAATATAGATGATAGATTAGATAGACGACAGATAGATGATAGATAAATAGATAGATGATATTAGATAGATGTAGATACATACATACATAGATGATAAATAGATGATAGATAGATATAGATAGAGAATAAATAGATGATAGATAGGTGATATAGATGATAGATACATATATACATACATATATATGTAGATAGATGATACATACATACATACATATATACATATATCCTTAGATAGATCGATGATAGATGATAGAAGATAGATAGATATAGATGATAGATAGATACATAGATGATAGATAGATAGATAGATAGATAGATAGATAGATAGGATAGATAGGATAGATAGGATAGAAAAGATAGGGAATTTGTGAGACTTACAGGCTGTGAACTGGGGTTAAAAATGGGTCTTCCCAGCCAGGCAGTGGTGACACACACCTTTAATCCCAGCACTTGGAAGGCAAAGCCAGGCAGATCTCTGTGAGTTCAAGGCCAGCCTGGTCTACAGAGCAAGATCCAGGACAGGCACCAAAACTACACAGAGAAACCCCTGTCTCGAAAAAACAAAAAAACAAAAAAGGGGGGGGGAGGGGTCTTCCCACTTCAAATAATTTAATTAAGAAAACCCCCTCACAAGTACACCCACCACTTGTGTTTTAGTTAATTCCAGATGTGGTCCAAGTTGACAACCAAGATTACCATTCACAGGAGGCAAGCAAGAGATTCTTAGTTTAGTGATCTCATCTGACAGGAGTACTTATCTCAGGGAAGGGATCAGGGGCCTGTTTGAGCTGTAACACATGGGTCCATGTCGAGACTCCCTGAAGTTTAGCCACTGTTGGGATGGTGAGGATGACCTGATGTGGGAGAGCCTGTGGATGAGAGGCTGTCAAATAAACCCAGTTCTGTGGTAGGGTGGTCTGGGTGATAGGGTCAACTGAGTGAGGACACAATCAGCGTGTCCTCTGAGGTGTTTGAATAGAGTAAGCAAAGGCAAGTAGTCATAGAGTGGGCCTGATTCCAGAGGAGGTAACTTTCCTGGAAGAACAGGACAGCAGTACATTAACTCAAATGGGCTGAGGGAGGAGGGGCTGGCACCTGTCCTGAATGCAAGTTAGGGTGAGAGGTAAGGGTTGAGTTCAAGGAAAGTCAAGTTCAGAAGACAATTTCAGTCAGTGAGTTTTAATAAACATTAGCCCTCTCTACCTTTCCTGAGGATCTAGAATGGTAGGGAATATGAAGATGCCAGAGCTCTTGACACTAGCTGGGTGACTTTAGGGATGAATGCCAGGCCATTATCTGACTGCATAGATCTAAGAAATTCACATATGAGCAAAATACTCATGTGGTGGAAACATACCACTTCTGCAATCTCACCCATAATAAGGAAAGCTCCCACCCACCCTGAGAAAGTGTCTACCATAGTAAGAAGATATTTATTTGTTGTTGTTGTTGTTAGGAGGCATATGTGTAAAATCTACCAGTCTTCCCCAAGATGACTACTCCAAAACTGGTATGGATTAAAGGAAGGAGGATTTCACAAAGCTCCCTGTGGGGAAGTTTGGGTACAGGGGTGGGGCATCCCTAGGTGACCAGAAGACCAGAAAGGCTGGGGTGGAAGAAGAGAGGTTGGAGGAAGTGGTGAAGAGGTTGATATCCAATATGAAAGGACTTGTGGATATCTGTCAGGAAGGGTTTTGCCTGAGCACCAGGGAGAAGTATCTGTCTTGTAGAAGAAGCTGGTCCCAGGGGCCTACAATGGCTTCCATGGCCCAAAGAGTCAGTTATTGGGACTCAGGGTAGGTAGGCATTTTTTTGACTTTCATGTCTTTTGAAGCCTATCTGCTTTGCAGATTATATAGTCTTTTATTATTCAATTAAAACTTCCCTGTAAACGTATAAATAATATCATTTATCAATGAGATACATATTTTCCTTTGGAATTATAGAAATATTTTATTTTTAAAATTAATAAAATTTAATATTATTTCTTCATGTTTTCTAACCACCAACCCACCTCCCAACCTATTATTCTTGAACAACCAAAATGAAGGTTATAAATATTCCAAATTTCCTTTTTACAAAAACTACTAATTATGGAGAAAAAAAAATCTTCAGTCAAAATGGATTGAGTCGTATTCCAGTTCCTAAAGGTGAGAATGGATTCACCTTTGCCCACATCAGAGCATCGTTCAAAGAAATAGTCGATTTCCCATCTTCCAGGAAATACACAGGGCCCTGTGCACAGAGTTGAAAAGAGAGAAGATGAAACTATAGATTGGAGCATTGGCTTAAAGTTTCAGCTTTATGCTATAATTTTAATTCTTGGTATGCAGCAGTACTATCAATGACAATAAGTGCTGTTAGTTTATTAATTGCCCAAAGTTAACATATTTTATGAGAGCCCACTGTCAAATAACAGACTTGGATATACTTCAGTGTGTTAGCTATGTAGCTGATGTCAGCATGCCTGGGAAGCCAGACGCTTGGGTCCCTCTCTACAGAAGAGGAGGAACATATTGCTCTACATGTATGTGGTATAAAACTATACTCCGTCACATGACTTGAGAGACTATTTATAGTTTAGTCCCATCAGTTATTAGCACATCCTGAGTTTGGAACAGTCTTTCAATCTGTCTTATTCTGCTCTGAGAAGGAAAGCATGACAAAAAAAATTGATAAGTACAGTTTTAATTTTTTGGTGAGGCTATAAATCTATGAAGTTCTGGTTATAATTTTTAAAGATATGTTCTATTGTTTGCAATTTATTTTTAGAGTTGGAAAAGTTAATCATTAGTTAGCTTCACATTAGTAAGTACTTGAGATTCATAAAACAAATATTAATTTCAAGTTAAAAATACTCTAGAAGGTTGTTACTTATTCTACATCAGTTATATATGCACTGGGATGATTAGTAAGTAGATCCTTTGGTGGGTGTGGACCCATGTAAAGAAAAAACTCAGCTGGTGTCTACTGGTGTTTTGGCAATCCTGCATGGAGAAAAGGGGTCTTGAGGGAAAGAGATGAAGGGACCAAGCATTTAAATGGCCCATAAGAGCAGAAAGCGATTTTGAGACAAATTCCTAGAGTTTCATGATTCACTGCTAAGCTACTGGGTTCACTGATTTTTCTTTAATCTCTAAACACAAGTGAATGATATCAGTGTGCACAGTCATGTGTCCTGTGCTTTGGACATTATTGTTTTGTGTTCTCAAGAGTCTGGCTTACAATTGGCCAGCTAAGCTATAAGCAGGGATTGTACTAATGAGCAGCTATTTCACTTATTTTGAGTGTCTGGATCACTCATTGGCCTGGCATGTCATGATAATAAACATATTTTTAATATTACATCAGAACTACAAGGACCTGTCCGTTGAAATGTGTATGACACTGGCAGCTGGAGCACTCAGTGACAGACTGTGATCATTCACTTTGCAGAACTGGGCTTAGTTTACCTCTCAGGGACATCTACTATCTACTATAAGATGACTTCTCTTCTAAAAATTTCCTTGGGTTCCCCTCAGAGGCTCTAAGCATTGTTCATCACTAATTTGACTATAAGTTAAAGAATGCTCTTTGGGAATTAGTCATCCTCTGTGATGAATCACAGTGAACTTTAATTGCTGAAAGTTCAGTAAAATAATACAAGGTTACTTGATGTATCAGTAATATCCATCTATCAGTTTGATTTTATTGTGCTTATGCAGCACAAATGGAGACTAGAAAGTAAAATACAATCTTCTGTGATAAAATCATGTTGACTATTTCACTGACTTACTTTCCTTTAAAATATGAAGTATATTTATTTTAAAAACATCCTTGTTACTATATATGTAAATAAGCTGCTGCTAAATGTATGCAATTGCTTCACTGGTGATAGCTCAGTGATCATCTATCTCTCTGGGTTTATTTCAAGGGAAAAGAGACCACTTGTAATATCACAGAAGCACTAAGAGCACTATTTTCTTACTTTTCTTTCTTCTTGTACATCTGCCAAACTTACTGAGTTTATATTTGTTTTAGGATAACACGAAAAATGCATGATGGAAATATAAAGCTGATGTCTGATATTAGTCTGTACCTGAATTTTTAGTCCAGTAAGACAAGAGATGTGAATGTCTGAATGGCTTGGAAGATTTGATCCAGTCACATAATCTGGTCCAATAATTCCTTTGAGTGGCTCTTCTTTCAGTCTCTTTAATAAAGTTTCATAAATGATTTGTTGTGAATCAGAAGGGGGTGTACATGGAGACTCTTCTGATGATCTACATTTTAAATAAATGTTCACATTTCATTTTTTTATAGAATTATAGAATTACTGAGATGTAGATGAGAAATTACTCTGATTAGTTTATTATCCATTAGAGATAGAGACAAATCAATTTAAATTAAAGTTTAGAAAAACAAGAGACTTCAGAAAGGCAGAAATCAGCATCACAATAAATTACTACTGAATATATGTTAAACAAATTGACAATTTATTTTCCTAAAATTGTTTGAAAATAATTGAAAGAAACAATGCACATCCGAACATTTTTGTCTGTAACACTAAATTCCTTCTGCATTTGAATGTTATATTGAATTCACTCACTGTTTGGCAGACTGTGTGCAAGCTCTCCATGCATCCAGTTCCTCAGAGAGATGTTCAATTTTTAAAGGCACTGACACCACTCGGCGTCTTAATAGCTGACTGAAATATGAAAAAAAAATTGGCATCTGGCATAACAGTAAAACATTGGACAAAACAAATGAACTTTAATAACTGAAGTTTTATCTGTAATAACAGTGTTCAACTGTTCAACAGTGTGTATGTACATACAATTACGTATACATAGGCATATATGTGTTCCCTTATATGTTTATCATTTAAGTCCCTGGTAAGTCTAAAATGCTCAAGAAACATTGATAGATGAGTGACTGTAGTTAAAAGCATTGTATAATCTGTGGAGCATGGTGAGACAAGACAAGCAATGCTGAACAGCAGAAGTGAGATAAAACAGCTAATCAGAACCTTGACTTATTCTGGATAACAGAAATACAATGGTGCAATTAGAAAAAGCAAAGGGCTCGATTTGACAAGCTTGTTTTCCTTGAGAGCACACCGAGTTTAAGGCTGGAGTGTGGTGCAGGTCCTAGACTCATACACAAGCAGGTCTGAGATTAGATGACATCTGAACATAAAATGAGTTATCTCCAAAACGATGACAGGTAAAGCTCAGAAATGAGTTTTTGGTGCTGGTCGTGCAAGCCTGGCAACCTGAGTTTGAATCTCAGAACCCACTTAAAGGTGTAAAGAGAGAATCAGCTCCACAGAATTTTCCTCTGCCTCCAGATGTGTGCCTTAGAATGGGCATGAACCACTCCACCCGCACTACACACACACACACACACACACACACACACACACACTCACACACACACACACCACACCACACTTCACAAATGAACCTTCTGTAGAACACACAATAGAACAGAGAGAGGAGATAATGATGTGAGTGTGTAGGGGACGAGGAAGTGGGGAGAGGAAAGAAGAAAGGAAACAGAACAAGACAATGGAGAATTGGAGAGTTAGTATAAGAGGAAATGAAAATAGACTGCAGGACATAACAGACAGAATAATCATGAAAAAGAAATCCTCTAAAACCAAGACTTCTTAAAGTTCTCTTTCTTAATTACTAGGCTTTCCATAACCTAGACATAGTCTATGAAGTTTCCCCTGCCCTATATATAATAACTTTTGATTTTCCACTTTGCTTTTTTGCTTCCCGATTTCTGAGGCAGTCACTCTGAATACAGGCTTGTGTGGAACTCTCCATGTAGCCCAGGCTGGCCTTGAACCAGTGGGAATCCTTTTACCTCAGCCTCCCATGATGAGATTGCAGATATGAGCTGCCACTCCCTTCTTTCATCTTTTTATTACTAATACTAACTAAGACCGTTTTTCTCTCACTTGTCATCAGTGAAGTCACACATAGCTGGACAAATTCAGCATAATTTTAGTGTCCCTCACAGCCCCTATTGATCCTATATTTTAAGGTTGAAAGTGGGCTTTTGGCTTGTTGCCTATACAAAAACACATTTTCTTTGAGCATCCTAGTGGTATTAGTCTACCTTATTACTTAGCTTGTACTTGGTAGCAGTGGCTGCTTCTTCACTAGAGTTAGAGAGGAATAATAAAGTTTTCCATTTCTCTTACAATCCCCTACCTTCTGTAAAAGGTAGAAAAATGTGGAACTCATTTTTCTCTGAGTAGCCCAGTTCAAGGCTGGCCTTGAACTAGTGGGAATCCTTTTAGATCAGCTTCCCGTGATGAGATTGCAGATATGAGCCGCCATATCTAGGGAACATTTTTCCCTAGACTCTAAACATCAAGAATAAAAAAGCTGCATACTATATCATTTAGCAAGTTAATGGGCCTGGAAATTTCCAGAAATATTCTGTGAATTTGTTTTCTCCCCAGATCATACTCATACAGCGAGATGTGTCTTGTTAAACAGTGGGATGTATTAGAAATGAAGAATCCTTATTTTAGCCTTGGATTTTATTTTTGAAGGAAGTAAGTTTTAAATATAATAGATAATGACTGAAGTTTAGCAACCTGTTAGAGAGTGTAGATGTTTGGCTGGCAGGGTTATAAAACACAGTCTATCATGAATATAAAATACTAGCTTATTTATTACTTTGAAATGTCCTTTACTTAAGTTTTTCTGCCTCAGAGATGGGGAGCTTGTAGCCAGAAGGTTTCTCCAGTCCTGAGGAATCTCTCCCATCCATGTCCCGCAGCTACTTGTCCCAAATAAATGCACACAGGCTTATATTAATTAAAACTCTTCAGCCATTAGCTCAGGCTAACTATTGACTAGTTCTTATACTTAAATTAACTCATAATTATAATTTATGTTTTGAAATGTGGCTTGGTACTTTTTCTCAGTTCTGTCCTCACATCTTGCTTCCTCTGTGTCTGGCTGGCGACTCCTGACTCAGCCTTCCTGTTCCCAGAATTCTCCTCTCTCTTTATCCCACCTATACTTTCTGCCTGGCTACTGGCCAACCATCACTTTATTTATTAACCAATCAGAGCAACACATTCACAGCATATAGAGCAACATCCACAGCAGAAGCTAATATATGTGACCTCCTATAATTTAACAGTGGTGTTATGCCATGATGGAAGTGAAGCACAGGCATGACTTCCAGAACAAAGTGAAGAAATCTGCATCTTCTTTTGAAGACCTAGGGAAACTCACAGAAGGAAAGACACCAAGAGTTTCAGAGTAGAAAAGAAAAAGGGAAAGATCCAAGTCCTTGATGGAATTAAAGGACTGCTTTATAAGTTCTGGGACACGTCTCTGAAGTGTCCTGATAGGCAACCATTGACATATCCTACATATTTAAACTTGTTAGCATCTCAGTCATTTGTAGCCTAATGCATTCACAATTTGTAGACATAGCCCTTGCTTTATTGCAGAGCACACACTGTGTGAACAAGTGAACGCACAGTATAATGAGTTCAGTTCCTGTGATCTACTTAGAGGCTATTTATCTTAGGACAAAGGATTTCTCAATAAAATGGTTTCATTTTTACCTTGTGTACTCATAAAGAGCTGGAACAATGCTTTGATACTGTCTCCTGATAGCCAGTAAGGCACCAATGTAACCACATAATATGAGTAATTCATTTCGAGCCCTGAAAGAGAATATATTTATTTTTAATCTTTACCATTTGAAGCATAGGACATTACTCTCTTACATAATTCAAACATGTCTATTTATATTCTTATATATGATACTTATAAAATACATTTAGGGGGCTGATGGCTCAGTGACTGCTCTTCCAGAGGTTGAGTTCAATTCCCAGCTTCCACATAGTGGCTCACAGCCATCTATAATGGGATCTGATACCTCCTTGTGGCATGCAGGTGTACATGCAGACAGAGCATTCACACATTAAAAAAAAATAAATGAACTTAAAAAAAGAAAAGCCAAAATTATAAAAAATACATTTAGAAAATTTTGTAAAATTGGAGGAAATGATTTGTTCATTAGCTAAAAATTAATACATAATTCTTATTCCAAAATGAATGCTATAACATAAATTATAATTTAAAATAAATGTCTTTAAATAGCACTTAGTTCTTATCTGCTCATTTTATATACTTAACATTTTTGTGCTTCCATGCTCGAACCTGAGCTAGAGTCCTCACACAAAGCAAGGGCCCTACTGTTCTAGGTGGTTTGCACCCTGAGGCTGCTCCTGCCTTTCTCTTCATTTCATTTATCTCTAAGTGATTCTTTTTATTACATTTAGGAACTTATGGCCCATTATGTCAACTCTAGGAAGAACTAGCAAAATCAATTGCATTTCCTGTGGGATGAACATGACAGTTTTCCTGACTGTTTCATTAAAAACAAAAACAACAACAACAAAAATACTGTCTTACAAATTATCCTCAAATCTCTGAGGACTTTAGTTATATGAAAAAAATTCCTAGGTGGTCCTTGAGTTTAAGGATGCTGTCATTTTTCTGTTTTCTAGCATGTGTATCTCTCTCATCTAGGCTTAGCATGATATTTTATGTACAATAGATATTGAATAAATATGATGTTTGGTTTCTTAAGAACTCCATGCCCACAACCACCTAAATGTTTTCAATTTAGCCTTCTTTGAACAAGTGTGTATAAGTGAAACTACACACATGTTCACACACAAACATACACACACTAGCTAATGTTAATAGTTACTATTCAGTTCAAGTTCACTTTATTGTCTTTTCTTGTTATTGCTGTCATAACAAAAAAAGTAATGACAAAATGTATAATTTGAATTTATAAATTCAGCTAATTAAGATGATCCTATTTCTTGATTTGAATACCTAAACCATTAGTGCCATTTAAAAATTTATACTGATCGTTTTTATGTCTTGAAGAGAAGTACTTACTCAGTGCACGTATGCAAGAGTAGTTTTTCAGTACGAATAAAACTCAATAGGTCAAGCACAGGGTAAACAGTATCCAGAGTCCAGTTTGAGTTATTGATACATCCTGACAAAATAAAACCAAATGAAATGTATTTTAAATTACAGTATCGAGTCTTGTTCATCCAGTTGTTAAAATTATATAACCAACCCTTGTGTCCTAATTCTGAAGTTTGTATAAAAAACTATTGTTCCTTTCTCTGTCTCTGGGTCTCCATACCATAAAGTCAGGAGAGACACCACATTTTACATCAGTAATCTCCCTCCTTGTGAAGTGTGGGTTGACTAGTGCATGATTATCAGGCTGAGTATCAATTAATGGAAATATCAAATGAACAAATAGATCTAAAAATCCAACCACAAACTAGAAACTTACCTTTGACAAAGTCAATACCAATAGGAAGAGCTTTTTCAGGTTCCTGGCTTAGTAAATAATACTTTATGGTTTCAAATACATTGCCATCTGCTCGGGCCTTTTCAGCCAACTGCATGCATTCTTCCACTGGGGGTAGATTGCACTAGAAAATGATTTATTGAAAGACAATGTTACTAACATTTACAGGGATAAAAGCTATAGTAGAAACACTCATTATTGCCACAATAATATGTCTGTTTCACTTATTAAAATTGCCCAAAATATATGTATATGAAATTGATTATAAATAAAATTATTTATTGAAATATTTTTAAGACTAAAGATTAAATGTGAGGTCATTACCTTACGAGTTAGTGGCTTTACACCACACAAATGCTTAGTAAAGATGTAGAACTAAATTTTTCTGATCATAATGCTGTAATTAGTATTCACTAATGCAGCTCAGCAAAAATAAAACAAAACAGGCCCACACTGAAGTCATCTGCTTTAGAGTAAATATATAATACAGACATTGCCAAAACTACATTAAATGTAACAAGCACAAAACTACACCGTCACATATTCTCTTACACTATGATTGAACTTAGCCTTTGAAGCCAAACAACCCTATTTCTAAGATATTAACCATATTTAAGGTCCAAAACTTGACAGTTTAAAATGTACACAGAGTGGAAAGTTTGGGTCCCCAAAATTTCATGATTACAAAAGGAAAAATAATGTTCCTTAGTACTGAAAATAGAGCTTTCTGTAGAAATGGAAATTCTGGTCTTCTCTCAATCAGGATATTTTGCTTCCACGATATACATAGAATTAATTACCACTCACATAATTTTAAATATATGTAAAAATATACTCAATTATTAAAGTAAAAAATGGAAATGGCACCCATTCAATTTCAACAATATTGCTACTTAAAAAGATCTGAACAATTCCAACAACAGTTGACATTCCAATATAGATGCGGAAAATTTCACAGGACTCTACCCTTAGATAAAGAGCTACAAGCAATTAATAACTGCTAAGAGGGGGAGAATGAGTCCTCCCCAGAGACCAGCCACAGACTGGTTATTCAATACTGGGCTACTTGAAATGTGTAGACATGTAGGTAGCACTGACCAGACTATGCCTGTGTGTTTGTATGTTTATTCCTTTATATGTATATGGAATGACCATGGTTAAAGAACAGAAAGCTGTGAATTTGGGAAGGAGGCATATACGGGAGGGTTAGGAGAGGGGAAATGATGTGATTATATTTTAAATAAATTTTAAGAATGATGAAGCTTACTAAGCAACAGCATTAATACTATTACAGCTATTAAATAGTTTCATATTTCTTATTGTTTAAAGACTAAGTAGACTGAACAGTTTAGGTCTTTCTCTCTCCCTTCTCAAAAAAAAATCACAAAAAGGTTTGCTAAGGATTATATATATATATACATATATATCACTACTATATACTATATATATATGTCTGTTACTATTGCTTTTCCATCATTATTATAAGTCACTGACAACTTAAAAAGGATATCTATTACACTTGAATTAAAAATTAAGCATAAAAATAATAAAAAGTGATGGTCACTGAAATTTCACACTCTAGAGTACAAGAATAATTCCTGTCCTATTATTAAATTTCTCAGATAGGGTAATACTGTGTTTGACTGTGGTTTGACTTTGGGTTTTATTATCACCTTAGAAAATTTTTAGAGTTATTAACAACTTAACATTCACTACTTTTCTGAAGAGCAACTAATCAATTCTGATCAAAGATTCTAATCATATCCTTTAGACTGTAATGAACATTAGTTGAACGCTACTCTTGACCCTAATATTCCCACAAGAAGGGGAGAGGCTGATCATGCTGTCTACAGCTCAGAGTCACAGATGAGAGGAGTAAATTCTGTTCTGCTGCATAGCAAGGTGAGTCCTTAATAGCAGCGTATCTTTCAAAACACCTTGAAAAAAGGATCTTAGGTGTTTTTACCTTAGAGACTAATAAATATTTGAGGTTTGGGATGTGGAAGTTGCTCTGATATATATGCAATATAATTAAACTATATCATACTATTAAATATATAATTAAATTATAATGCATATATATATCAAAATGTCATACTGTGGCCTTTAAATACATACAATGGCTTTTGTTGATTAACATAAGCCAGGATGTATAAACTCAGGGAAGTCATTTATCCTTCCTACTCCTGCATGCTAATACCAGCACTTCTTGCTCTGAGGTTGTTAACACACATTCAAATACTTTATAATACATAGAGAGAAGTAGAAATGAAAGTCCCATTGCCTCTTACCACATGCATTTTAATTTAAACTAAGAGTTTCTAGGGGTGTTTACAAAAATAAAACAGAGATACTTTTTACTTATTTTTATTTTAAAAGTTTTATTTATCTTTAGATTTTTCTTGCATTTTTATTTATTTATTTTGCATGTGTACTTTGTGAGTAATGGCACACATGTGGAGGTCAGAGGACAACTTGCATGCATCATCTGACTCCTTCCACCATGTGGAAAACGGATTGAATTCGGGTCATTAGAACTGAGGATAAGCACCCTTACCTGTAGCTAGAGTTTTCCTGCCTGGCCCATGGTCAGGATAAATCTCTTTCACCTGCCAGTCCCACAGCCGCTCAGACCCAACCAAGTAAACACAGAGACTTGCATTGCTTACAAACTGTATGGCTGTGGCAGGCTTCTTGCTAACTGTCCTTATATCTTATATCAATCCATTTCTATAAATCTATACCTTGCCACATGGCTCGTGGCTTACCGGCATCTTTTCATGCTGCTTGTCCTGGCGGTGGCTGGCAGGCAGTGACTCCTTCTGCCTTCCTGTTCTTTTTATTCTCTCTGTTAGTCCCGCCCATACTTCCTGCCTAGCCACAGGCCAATCAGTATTTTATTAACAACACATTTGCCATACAGAACATTCCCACAGCACTTACCCACTGATCCATCTCCACAGTGCTCATCGCAAATTTTTAGACAGGAATTCAAAGAGTACAAAGTGTACAAGGAGTATTTGAAAATCTCCAAAAATTACTGTCACAAACTACTGTCAGATTGGGTATTAATCATTTCATAAATACTTACCATAATATCAGACACGGACACACACACACACATTTACTCCATAACACATCTATACTCAGCCATTTATTTACACTTTTGGTCTGTGTTAATATAATAATAAGGATATGCTAAATGATGAGCATTGTTATTCACTAATTGGGAAAAAACTTCAAATTTAAAAAATGAAACAAAATTTTATTATTTTGAAAGTTGAGGATGAGAAAATATGGTTCTTTTATTTTTCTTTTGCTTAAAAACTGTAGTATTGTTGGCTGTGCATAGGGGTACACACCTTTAACCCCAATACTAAGGAGACAGAGGCAGATGAATCATTGTGAGTTTGAGGTCGGGCTTGTCTACACAGTGAGGTCAATGACAGCCAGAGCTACATAGTGAGACCCTGTTTCAAACAAACAAAAAGCAAACAAATAAATAAACTAAATAACTATAGTATTTTCTTACATGTGTTATAACAATATGTAGCCGGGTGGCAGTGGCACACGCCTTTAATCCCAGCACTCAGGAAGCAGAGCCAGGTGGATCTCTGTGAGTTAGAGGCCAGCCTGATCTACAGAGCGGGATCCAGGACAGGCACCAAAACTACACAGAGAAACTTTGTCTCAAAAAACAAAAACAAAAACAAACAAACAAAATTTACATTACTGTCTATTTTCAAAATGAAACCATACACATGTTATTTAATGGTGTCTACTCACATTATTAAAAAGTCTCATGATTTTTTAAACAGAGAAACACACTCTAATTTGTATAAATAATCTCTTATGTTAAACACTTTGCCTCTTTTTACATGTAATATTGGTAATTAGATTATGGCAGTCTTTAAGTGAATATATTTTAAATCATATTTGAATAATATATATGAAATTCATTGATTTTTTTAAAGCAATTATTGGGGTGGTGTGATAGCTCAGTTAATAAAGCACATGGCTTGTAATCATGAGGTCATGAGTTTGGCTGTCCGGGACCTGTATGAAAGTCCAGCAAGTCAGTCTTGCTTGTAACATCAGCTATGTAAAGGTGGAGACAGGAAGATTCCTGGAGCTCACGGGTCAGCCAGTCTACACAACCAGTGAGATCTGTGTCCCATGAATGACTTTCTAAAAACAAAAATGTGGCCAGGCAGTGGTGGCGCACGCCTTTAATCCCAGCACTTGGGAGGCAGAGGCAGGTGGATCTCTGTGAGTTTGAGACTGGTCTACAGAGCGAGTTCCAGGACAGGCTCCCAAGTACACCGAGTAACCCTGTCTCAAACAAACAAACAAACAAACAAACAAACAAACAAACAAACAAACAAATAAACAACAAAAACCAAATAAAAACAAGAGGTGGGCGCAATAGAAGAAAACATGTGACAGTGTCCTGTGACCTCCTGATGAGCATGTGTGCCTGTGTGAGCATTCACACAAACACTCACACACACAAACACATTAAAATACGGTCTTAACTTGTAAACAAACCTTCAGCTACAAAGTGGTACAGTAGAAGGACTATGGGATGGTTAGACTTTTTGGAGTTGAAATTCTCAATCCATCTTTAATTTGGGCAGATTCTTTACTTCTGTGAGTTTCCTTTCTTTGTAAAAATTATATCTATATATACTCCAAAAACTATATGTATATCTATTCCAAGCCCTGAAAAGAAGTCAATAAATATTCTTTCTTTTGGTCATTGGTTTTGTTGAGTTAATAGGTTTCTCAAGTGACCGTGTTGTTATTTAATTTTTGGCATGAATTTCTATTTGATTGAACCCAAAATTAGTAAAGTCATAGCATTTCATTCCAGGCTAGATTCATGGATATGTCGTCAGCTACCTTCTTGTGAAGATCATTTATTTCTTCAGTGCACCCTGGGTAGAAGGCACAGAGTTTTACTAGCTGAACTTCGTTATCAGGAGTCATCAGGAGAAGATCAACTGCCAAGTTCCTGTTTGTATAACAAAGGAGAAAACCCCATTGAGGAAATGATCCAAAAATAGATTCACAAGAATTTCAAGAAAAGGAGACTCATATAATATAGCACCCTTGCCTATCCATTTACACAATGTTTATTTCGTTATTTATAGCAAACTGTCTCAAATGTAGATCATAGAAAACACATTATGAAGGATGAGCACATTACCAAAAGTTTTCAAAATGCCAAATTTGCATAACTTAAATTCTTACACTATAGCACTCAATTTTATTATTAGAGAAGAATTCTCTACCAGACTACACAGCTGTAGACAGAATTTTGGAGAAAATCATAAAGTAAAGTGAAAGCTAACACGTTTTCCCTTTTTATCATTCTTATCAACAATGGGATGTTCTATTAGCCTATGCTCTGACTCCAGCAAAATGCTTAGCTAATTTTACTTTTTAAACTTCTGTTGTTCTGCATGCTTTTTAAGCTTTAGGAGGAAACCAAGGAAAGAAATATAGTTTTAAAATATTTTAAAAGATTTCAACTAGTATAATAAATTGCTTACAAGAATAAAATGGCATGAACTTCTTAACATTGTGATAAATGATATTTTCTATAAGAAGCTTTTCTCAAAGCAGTAAGTGAGGACTTTTTTGTTTCATACATTATAATTAAGGAAACATCAAATTTCCAGTGGCTCAAGATATTTAACTTTCAAGAATGGCATACACACACATATGTATAAATATGTGTATACACACACACATTGTGTGCCTTTTGAACACACAATATATTAAAGGATACTTTATAGAGCTGTAAACCTGGGACTCTTAAGTTAGCTTTTTCCCAGTGGCTTTTAATCATTTATATGTTCAACTAATTTTTAAAATACAAGAAATCCTTTCAAAATGTTATAAAGAATATAGAATATAGATATAGAGATCATTTGTAACCCTTGTTGTGAAATGAAAAATTTTAGTATGCTCACATACACACATCCATACAAACCACAAACTGTTAGAACAGTAGCTTTCTGAGTTAGGCTCATATTCAAGTTGTTAGAATTAAAAATAACTTCAATGATGTTTCACAAAATTTTACATAAAATATTTCAATAATGCAACATTCCACTAATATATGGTCCTATACACAACATTGATAGACAACTACTACAAGTCTACAATGACTTTTCACTTTGTTTTTTCCCAGCCAATTAACAATCCAATCCTAAACTGCCTATATTATTATTACCATTGATCAAGTAATTTCTTTATTTTTCTCTTTTATTCTTATCTATGTACATTGGTGCCTGCACGTGTATCTGTATGAGGGTGTTGTGGACTCAGGAAGTGGAGTTATAGACAGTTGTGAGCCACCCTGTGGTTGCTGGGAACTGAACCCAGGTCCTCTGTAAGAATAGCCAGTGCTCTTAACCACTGAGCCATCTCTCCAGCCCCAGATCAAGTAAGTTTTTAAAAGTCCAAAATAGAGTAGTTTACCTGTTATTTCTAAGAGGTACATATTATTGTACTTTCTAATAACAAAGTTTAATAACATTTTAATTATGTTATATATTAATATATGTGTGTGAGATACAGGGACAGAGAGAGACAAGAAGTTTGTGTGTGTGTGTGTGTGTGTGTGTGTGTGGTGTGTGTGTGGTGTGTGTGTGTGTGTGTGTGTGTGTGTGTGTGTGGTATGTGTGTGTGTATGTGCAAATGCATACTCATGCCATGGGATCGAACTCAGGTCATCATTATTATACAAACACTTTTACCTCCTGAGTCATATTGCCTCCCCATAATAACACTTTTAAAATAATATCCTGGAGAATACAGAATTATATCCTGATTTTTCTCTTTGAAAACAGCTGGACTAAAACTACATTAAAACTTCCAACAACTCCAAATAAAACCCAACTTCTTCCTGCAAACCATATCCTCATAGAGGAAAATTTTCAATAAGGGCTGCTGATTATATTCATTATTTATTTTACTGTTTCTTTAAAATTCAGCACATTATTGTGTGTGTATAACAAAACATAAGACAACCAAATCATCTAAAGTTAAATTTCATTATTAGAATATGGTTTATTTAACTTTGCAGAGTTAACTTTTAACATCGTACAAAGCCATAGTTAGTTTATTTTCTGAACAACTTTGAATTATAACATCATATATTTAAGTTATAAAACATCCTTATTTTATATGGTTAGGTTTTTAAAATATATAACTTACATATACAAATTGGAATATTGTAAAACCAAATAGTATGGAGGTAGTCTTAAATACTTAAAATTGTGTGAATATTTAAAATAACATGTTAATAAGAACAAAACTAGACAGTACCTGTATGCAACCGATGGGAAGCTGGAGAGAAGATATTGAATGTGAATATCAGACAAACATTATACACTTTAAGAAGCAAACAAAACTGCATCAGTAAATGTAAACTACATGAACTGTCTTGATTTATGAGATTATGACCAGCTTCCTTAAACTAAGACATTAAATTTTGTTGATTTTTAATCTGTAGGATGCCAATAGCTAGGTATGCATTTCTTGTGAAAATTATCATACTATGCAGGACGTTTTCCATAATTTGAACTTTATCCCAATTTCTGGTCTCTGGCTACGAAAAGGAAGAACACCTGGGAAAGTGTCACCAGGTAATGGAAGTTTGATTTTTGATAGAAGGAATTATGACAGATGTTAGCTCATTGAAAAAGTTCTAAACACCTGGATAAAACAATAATAATTAGCAATTAGCAACTATGTTATCTTTTTTTTTCAAATGTGTAACATATTTTTTTGCTTTTTGAGATGAGAATTACATCATTTATACCTTTTCCTCCATCCAAACCTACTTGTATCATTTCCCTCTTTCAAATTCATGCCCTCCTTTTCTTTGTTCTTACATGTATATATATGTAATCCTAAGTTTATGAATACAACCTGCTCATTCCACATAATGTTATCTGTATATATATATCATCTTTCTAAAAACATTTCATTCATCTACGAGCATGGAGTCAGCCACATTTGTAAATAAACGATATGTGTTAGATTTCAAACTTTTTGATTGGCCTAAGGCCAATCATAGTAGACTACATAGTGGATTGCTGCAGGCTCTCGACAGGGATGGGGGTTATTTGAAACTCTCAGAGGACATTTGATTCTGGAGACACTCAAGGCTATCATGAGTTACTACTATGATTTGGTAGTGGGGAGTGTTCTTAAATCACTGTAAAACATGAGTTAACTATGAGTAATGATATCCTTAGCTTTCTAATAAATTCCAAGGTCAGGGAAAAAATTAAAAATGTAGAAAGCTTCTTTTCAATGAAACAGTGATATATTTTGGCAGTTAAGAAACAGTATCTGGGGCTGGAGAGATGGCTCAGAGGTTAAGAGCACTGACTGCTCTTCCAGAGGTCCTGAGTTCAATTCCCAGCAACCACATGGTGGCTCACAGCCATCTGTAATGAGATCTGGTGCCCTCTTCTGGCCTGCAGTCATACATGCTGTACACATAATAAATAAATAAATCTTTGGGCTGGAGAGATGGCTCAGTGGTTAAGAGCACCGACTGCTCTTCCAGAGGTACTGAGTTCAATTCCCAGCAACCACATGGTGGCTCACAATCACTTGTAATGGGATCTGGTGCCCTCTTCTGGCCTTCGGGGACACATGCAAGCAGAATAGTGTATACATAATAAATAAATAAACCTTTAAAAAAAAAAAAAAAGAAACAGTATCTGCATCACAGAACTCAGTAGTTAATGACATGTGAGCTAAACTATTACTTGGTACCCAGTAAGAAGTTCAAACATGTTAGCTGTGCCCAAATCCTCCTCCTCTTCCTCTTCCCCCTCCTCCTCCTCCTCCTCCTACTCTTCCTCCTCCTCCTCCTCATCATCATTATCACCAGCAGCAGTATCACATGTGTGGTTTAATACTTATGGTCATCAACAAATCTTAGCAGTTTGTTCACATGAAGTATGGACTAGGAAGAGGTCAAGGTCCTCATTAAGAGTCTGTTTAGAAATGTCCCAGGACTTATGTATTTTGAAAAAACATAAAGTAAAATTCTGAAGGTTTATATTTATTTTTTAGTTTTATGAGAATGTTTGTGTTTGAACAAAAGTATGTGTACTATGTGTACAGGTGCCCACAGAGACCAGAAGGGGCATTGGAACTGGAGTTAGAGGTGCTTCTAAGCTGCTTGACATGAGGTCTGGGAACTGAACCCATGTCCTCTGTAAGAAGAGCAAGTACTCTTAATTGCTAGGCCATCTTTCCAACTTCAAACAAATTCCATAGTCATCTTTGTCATCTTTAGTCAATAATGACCTATTAAATGACAGCATCCTATATTTTCTAGAAGTGCCTATGTAGTGACAGATTGTCTAACCTAAGAATAGGGTGATATAAAACTGAGTGAGAATGGCTTAGACCAAGATTGCCATGTAATCCCTGGGAAGATCTACCTCTTGAAAGTACAGAGTTTGGACAAGGACTGCTCTAAGATTTCAGCCAAACTCATTCTGTTTCTCAGCCTTAAAGTAAGACACAAGATTTGACAAGACTAGGAATAGATGTGAAAAATTTTAATAGTGGGAATTGGTGATCCTAATAATGTTGAAAAATAAACATTTATTGTCTCAAGATATTATAACACTTGAACTATTACAAAACTATAACAAGGCTACTTCAGAAAGGGTCATGATAGATTTCATTCCCCTGCCACACTTTCTTTCACAATGATATCTTAAATATATAGATAGATGATATAGATATTATAGTTATAGATACTCATACTTAATATATTCTTCACATTATCTTTTTAAAAGTAGTTTATACTTTTCTAACATGCATGCCATAATGCAAAATTACTCTTTCCATTAGAAATTTCTTACCACACTGGAATCATCATGCATTTTCTTGCCAGTAACTGCAGGGCATAATGGGTTGCTGGGGATGCAGGTTCTCCCAGGACAGTGCCCACTGAGACTGCCAGCTCTAGTTCATTCCCACGGATCAGGTATGCCATAGCAAGCTTGTTCATAAGAAAACAGTTCCTTCAGTTTCATAGATGCTTGATGGAATGGTCATTTTCATCCAAGCTCATAAGCAGATAAATTGATATTGGCCCAGATATTAATTTTCTTAAATATGTTGAATATAATATTTCAATAAAGTACCTACGCAATAATAATTTCAATTTTCAAATGGAAAAACTGAAACTGATGGTGAGAAATGCAGCTTATTTTTCAGCTTAGAATTTAATTTAATTTTTTTGCAATGCTAGTGATAGAACCTAAGACTTCATACATGCTAATCAAATGTTCTGTCAATGAGCCATGATCCAAATCTGTTTGTTCCTATAATATTGTCCAGTATCCTGAACATGTCATTTGGTCTCCACAGAAGAGAACATAAAATCTTAAAAGCTTCTTCTAGATTATACAACAATACTAAATTATTGCCTAGGTTGTTACAAATATTTATTTGGTAAGAAAAATAAATAAAACAAGAAAGCACATAGTATGTTCATGTGCTAATTCATTACAAGACTTGGAAACATACAATGCCAGATGCCATCTGGTCTTCCCCACTCAAGCACCATGACATATCTGAGAGTTATTAAGTATATCACTGGTTTTCAACCTTCCTAATGCTGTGACCCTTTAATACAGTTCCTCATGTTGTGGTAACCCCCAACCATAAAAATACTTTGTTGCTACTTCATAACTGTAATTTTGCTACTATTATGAATTGTAATGTACATATCTGTGTTTTCTTATGTCTTAAATGAGCCCTATGAGAAGGTTAGTTGACTTCCACCAAAGGAGTCACTGACCCACATGTTGAGAACCCTTGAGCTATATGCACCACTTTGAACTATTGTACCTCAATATCATCTATAGCAAGATGACAGCATGCAGCCAATACTGCCCGCCCATCCTGAAAATACCATTCTGCCAGCTCATGTATGACTTTGTGTAGAAGCCTAGAAAGAAAAAAGAGTAATCAGTATTAACTTAGCAATTCTATCATAAAATATGAATTAATGTCCTTTTAAGGTAATTAAGAGAACAATTAGTTCAGTTTACATCCTTGTTTTAGACTTAAGTCTGATTTAAGATTTCAGTTAGGCAATCAGTCTTTCAGAATGTGTGATATAAAGCTCTGCCCATTCTTGGTCCCTACAAGTGCCAACAGAAAGACTTCGGTAGTCAAGACATAATTGTGTTGTCTACCATTCTGCATTGGATAATTTCTAACAGCTACAGGCTGACTGTAGAAAAATCAAGGTTGAAATGACATTAAAAAAAAATTTAGTTAATATCCATGATGTGGCATAAACACATCTTTAACACACCAAGTTTAGAAGAAAGAAAGCAAAGAACAGCAGCTAAGACACAAAAAGAAACACTTGTTTAACATTTCACAATTGTTTGCTATATGGTGGATAGTCTAAAACAATTAAGTATAACATTGTCTTGGAAAATAATAGGAACCATTAGAAAGGTCATAGGAAAGACAGATAAGTGCTGTGGGATATCATTCTGTATGCTGTGAATATGTGTTTCTCTGACTGGTTGATAAATGAAGCTGTTTGGCCAATGGTGAGGCAGAATAAGGTTAGGCGGGACATTCCAACTAGAGAGAGAGGAAGGAGAAAGGCAGAGCAGAGGAGACGCTGCAAGCTACTGCCAGAAGATGCAAGATGTAAAGTACCAGTAAGCCACAAGCCACGTAGCAAAGTATAGATTTATAGAAATGGGTTAATTTAAGATATAAGAACTAGCTAGTGAGAAGCCTGAGCCATTAGGCCACACAGTTTGAAAATAATATAAGCCTCTGTGTGTTTATTTGGGTATGAGTGGCTGCAGGACTGGGCAGGACACAAGAAAACTTACAGCTACAGATAAGCAAAGTAATTTAAGGAAAAGGTTGAAAGTCTATAAAATTTTAAGTCCTAACTTTTTATAAGGATTTCTTCTTTAAAAGAAAAATAAATTGGAATTCTAGGCACTAACATTGGCAAATGTGGTTACCAAGAGATTTTGGATATTGTGATTTCTGCTTTTTACAGCAAAGTCACTCCTCCTCTATAACATGTCTTGCTCTGGTTTTAAACTCATTAGCTGTTCCCATTGCTCTCCCCCTTGGAAACTATGAGTGTTTGGAGGCTGTGTCTAGCTGCCCAACAGTTTTTCATTCATAGGGATGGATTTTGTCATGGAACTAGATGGTGGCAAGGAATGCATTTGCATACTAGATAGCAAGTGCTCACCTCACAAGAGGAGGCTGAATGACCTCACTTTCAAAACTTCTAAAGGGAAAACAGCCATAAAATAATGTCCTGAACAAAGAGACTTTACTCACTCATTAAAATCTTCTTTGTAGATATCATCAGAACCTGAAGCTCCCTTAGGTGTAGAAACATGTAAGGTTTGCATATTTCCTTCACAGGCAGCCTAGAATTCAATTGGAGCTTTAATTAATCATTAGATAATTACTGACAACCAACTTCAGGTTATTTTTTTAATTTTATTTATTCATGTATTTTATGTATATTGGCACTTTGTCTGCATGTACATCTGCACACTAGAAGAAGGCATCAGACAGTTGTGAGCTGCCATGTGGGTGCTGGGAATTGAACTCAGGACCTTCGGAAGAGCAGTGCGTGCTCTTAACCACTGAGCCATCTCTCCAACCCCAGGTTATTTTTTTAAAGATGATATACTTACCCTTGCACACATGCACATGCGTGTTTGTGTGTGTGTGTGCGAGCGCGCGTGTGCACACCTTGGGTATGTTCGTGTGAATCTGTGTGTACGGGTGTGTGGGCATGCAGAAAACAACACTTTCGGTGTCAGTTCTTTCCTTACACCTGTTGTGATCCTCAGTCCTCTACTTTCTGTCATTGCTCTGCACTGCACACTCTGGCTTCTGGCTGATTATCTTGTCCCAGCTTGCAGTAAGAGAGCTTGGATACAGACAGCAACAACTACCACAATGGCTTTGTGAGTTTCAGGAATCAAACTCAGGTTGCAGGGCTTTGTGTGGAAAGCACTTTTAGACATTGAACCTACCTCGTGGGTCCAGGCTATTGTTTTGAACAAATTATACTTAAATCATGTTTGCAGTTTACAGTATGTTTTTTTAATAATTTATTTATTTTTTTATTTTATGTGTATTGGTGTTTTGTCTGTCTGAGGGTCCCCTGGTCCCCTGGAACTGGAGTTACAGACAGTTGTGAGCTGCCATGTGGGTGCTGAGAATTGAACCCGGGTCCTTTGGAAGAGCAGTCAGTGCTCTTAACCGCTAAGCCATCTCTCCAGCCCCTTACAGTATGTTTTGTAAACAACCTCAGAAAGAGACAATATTAACTCCATTGTGAGTACCAACATCAAATTTCAAGTAACTGATTAAAGAAATGATTGTTCAAACTTTAAGTGAGACGATCAGAACAGAGACACCTGCAGATAGACAGGAATGTTTGTCTATAGTGTCTAAAGTACCTCCAATGTGGCCAGGCTAGGATAGCATGACTGAAGTGTTAAGGCAAATGGCTGGGAAAGTGCTCTGAATACAACAAGCCATTCATGCTTGTCCATCACATGACCCACATGGCTTTCTCCATTCCCCATATCCAGCCACCAATGTATTTACCTGGCATGCTTATGTGTTTATACCTGTGAAACAAGCAGAGCTTCTTTAAGCTGACCTCTGGACACAAAAAAATTGACCAGTTTTTTCACATCACCAATGGCTATACAGTATGGGATGACATCATCCTTATCTTCCTGAATTAATTGGTCAGCTCTCCTAAAGAGATAAAGACTGTCTTTATTATTCTAAATTTAACTGAAATATTAGTTGTAATGTTTTCCAATTTGGACTGATATTTTAAAAAACATGTCTAAAATTTCTAGGTTTCATAAAGACTAAAGTTCATATTTTAAACATAGATCACATAGAAATATGAATAAAAGCTCTATAAAATACTTGATTGATTTTCCCTTGGAATACTTTTAGCTTATCTATCTATCTATCTATCTATCTATCTATCTATCTATCTATCTATCTAATTAGAGAAAGCATCATATGTATCCCAGTCTACTCTTCAACTCACTATATAGGTGAGGATAACCCTGAACTCATATTCCTTCTGCTTCCATGTCCATATGCTCAGATTAGAGACATGTGCCACATGCTCAGTTTATAGGGTGCTAGGGATTGATCCCAGGGATTTGTGTGCTGGGGATGTCTTTCTGTATGCTGTGAATGTGTTGCTCTGATTGATTGATAAATAAAATGCTGATTGGCTAGTAGCCAGGCAGGAAGTATAGTATAGGCGGGATGAAGGGAGAGGAGAATTCTGAGAAGTGGAAGGCTGAGTCAGGAGGCACTGTCAGCTGCTGCTGCCACCATGAGAAGTAAGATGTAAAGATACTGGTAAGCCACAAGCCATGTAGCAAGGTATAGATGTATAGAAATGGGTTAATTTAAGATATAATAACTAGATAGTAAGAAGCCTGCCACGGCCATACAGTTTATAAGTAATATAAGTCTCTGTGTGTTTACTTGGGTCTGAGCAGGTATAGGAGCCGGGTGGACACAGGAAAACTCCAGCTACATTTGTGCATTCAAGGAGAGCACTCTATCAAGTGAGTAACATTTAAGAAACAGAAGAAAAAAAATCAAGTATTGGCTTTTTAAGATACAGTTGGAAATTTTTTCTATATTCCAATATGTTCCACCTGTCCTATTGAACTTATTCTAACCTTGCTTTATCTCTTCTCTGCCCAAAGCTTTGACCTTCCAACACTTACTAAGGAAAGTAATATCCTAGGGTGGTCCAACTTTCTTGTATGGGCTAAAGAAGTAATATTACCTATTATATATTGCTACAAAAATAACAAGGTTATCTTCAACTCAACAAGTTCAAAGAAAACTAACAATCTCATGTGCTACTTAATTCAAGTATGCCTAAGTTTTGTTGGTACTTTGCTTTGTTTTGAAATCTCAGTCAACAGCAAGCAACATGTACCCATTTTTTTTTCAAACCTAAGGCCCAAGAATTATTTATACAATCCCTCATGTCTATTACTAAAGCCAGTTCATTTTAAGTCTTAAGCATGTCAAATTTGTCAGCCCTTCTTCTTCCCTGTCACTGTGGAAGGCTTCCATGCCACTCTTGTCTCCTGGAGCAGAGGAGAAGGAGCAGATGCCACTGTACTGCCCTCGTGTCTGCTACTGACCTTCTTCAGTCTGCCTCATTCTTCAGCTTATGTGAATTTTCAATATGAAAGTTTGAGTTGGTCACTTTCTACCCTGCTAAAAATCCTTTAATGTCTTCTGTTGGACTTAGGAACAAGAAAAAACTTAAATGTTCAAAAGCCTAGAACAGTTAGGTCTTGCTTCCTTACCATTCCCATTAGGTACCCACACCTGAGACCCTGCACTCCAGCTACAACCTTTAACTCCTTTTCTCTACTGACTAGGTCTCAATCACTTTGTCTAGTGCCTTCCATTAGCTTCTCTTAATTTGTGATAGCTAGTACAAATACAAGTCTATGCCAGATGTCTTCCTTTATAATATATTTGAAGATTGATAACATTTATCTCATAAATACCTACCATTAAAAACATTATATTCAAATATTAATGTGGTAAAGATTCTACAAAAGTGCATTGACAATCATACAAAATATCAAATATTGTTTAGTTTTACCTGTTATTAACAATGAGTGAGTGACTATACCTTGTTCCTAAGTGACATTCACTTAAGTTTTTATTGAGGCAAAATAGTGTTTTATGTAATAAGTCACTACTAGCTTGAATTTAGTAAGCATTCATGGGAACATTATCATTCCTAAGTGTGTTGATAAAGTATAGAAGGATCTGGCATTCTGGGAACTTAAAGGTTTAAGCAAGTGATGTACTACTTATCCTATTTCTGGAAGACTGGATGCTAGCCAACCGTCTACTTTCCCATGGCAAACTGTACACATCCTTCTAGCTTTCTTGCTTAGCCTTTACTAATTTTAATTTATGCACATGACTAGAAACAGGATTTTTCCTAAACCAAGTCTTAAAAGAAAAAAACTCTCAAATTTCTCTTTATAATAGCAAAAGAAAGAGAATTACTCTCTAATAGTACTCTACTGGCTTAGCACAGAGATCAGTACATAACCACATAATGGGTATAAAATAAACAGCTGCTGAGTGTCAGATTAGATAAAATGTGTTCTGAGTATAAATGCACTCCAAAAAGGCATACATTTAACTCTTAACATGTGGAGCCCTTGAATGCAATCCTACAATGAAATACAATCTTTTCCTATGTACTTTACTAAGTTAATAGGGGATTACACCAAATTAGGATAAGGTAGGCCTAAATTTCAGTAAGAATAATTTTTAGGGAAAAATAAATTTGACCAAAGAAACATGGAGAATAAATCAAGTGAGAGCAGTGATGGCATCTTTAGCTAGCAGATGCTGAAGATTGCAGCAGGCACCAAAAGATATTTACTTCCTCAGAGCCTCCAGTATTAAAACAACTCTGCCAACAAACTGATTTTGGATATTTAACCTCAAGAACTGTGAAATCATAAGCCAGCTTTTGGCCATTTGTTACAGTAATTCTAGGAAATTAATATAAATGTAGAAAAATATGGTTTTTTTTTTTATAAATGTACTCAAAGTTTCTTCAGTGGCCAGACAAATCTTTCATTATTATCTTAGACATAACATGGAGACATGGCAAGAATTAGCATCTTCAGATAGTTGCAATTATACATGGAAGAGTATTCTACAAGCTTTTGATAACCTTCTGAAAATCTTCCCACGGATACTTCAGTAGGAATATATATTCGGTAATTTGCTGGTCTTTGTTTTTCTCCATTGGTAAGGAGAAACTTCTGCCTATTATAGTCACTAGTGATCAGGATAAACACAATAATACCAAAATGATTTGTAAACAATTCATCTAATTATTATACTGGTAGATAAAAATTCTTTTATTACTTAATATAACATAGGTATAAGAACTATTAAGAACTGCTACCATATTTGTATGTTCTTTCTATGTCAATATATAACTTTAAGATCTCCCTGTGGACATGGACTGTCATTTTTACCTCTGCATTAACTTCCTCCAGTATTTCACAGAAACTCCAGGTGCAATGGACAGGGCTTTGTCCCACTACAAAATTGAGCAAGAAAAGAAATGTACACTTTTAGATTGTATTATATAATTCTAACCAGACTTTTGAGAGATTCATGTTAATAATACATAATTTTTAGGATCATCAGACTATCAGGAATATAATTGTAAACTATTTAATGCAGTCCAAAAGGAGTAAATACCTACATATTGTAAAAATAAAATACATGAAATCTACTATTTCAGGGAAAATCCAACTTCAAACTTAGAAAGAGGGATCAATCTCATTTATTGAATAAATGTTCCATTTCTATTGTATAACTCATTGTATAAATGTTATTTACTGCTATGCTTTCTTTAAAATTAAAACAACCTGTCATTTTATAACTTAGACAACATTTGAAGACGCTCATTATTAAATCAAAACTGATTATTATAGTTACTTCAAAATATAGGTTTGAGGTCTAATGAGAAATGGAAGAGAAAATATTTTAAAATATCAATGCAAAAATGAAAACTTCATTTAATTAAGGCTTTCCAAAGCACTGGGATTTACAGTGCAATTAAGGCTACAAGACCAGTAATTAACTTAAGATTTTAAGTTAAAATTTAAATAAATAATGTATTTATTTTATTCAACTGTATACCTTTTTGCTTGTGTGGGTATGCATTATATGATAACCATTTTAAAAACTGTATATCTAATTCATGTTAATTAAAAGGTTCCTTAAATTTGTTTTTACTAAAAAAGTCTTTATTGTAGGGAGAATGGAAGAATACAAGTGGAAATGTAGATGAACTTTGAATTCACTAAGCTGTTTCAATAAAAAAATAAATCTTGTAAGTGAAAAAGTGAAATGCTTTCCTAATCCCATAGTATTAAGTTTACTGAACTGGAAACTGTTCTTAGAGTGGTGATGCCAAGTAAACAGAAACACACTCAGATTTCTGAAGAATTCAAGTAGGATTTCAGGAATCATTGAGGCCATCAGCATGCGCACAACAGTACAACTATACAGCGTCATGAACAGATCGCCAATGGAGAAAAGGATGGAGTTAAAAGAGTTTAGCATCTCATGTTTTCAAATACAAACAAATATCAACTATCAATGAAGAACTGTACCATTCTCCCAAAACTTATTTATTCATTTGTCATCTTGGCTTTAAGGGCTCTGTTGAAAAGGTAACATTTAATCAAATTGTCACTATGTGATAAATAAAAATTTTCATTACTTTTAAACGCTTTTAAGTGCCTTTGTAATAATCAGGATATTTTATTGTTTTAGGTCAATCTGCAATTCATTATTCATTTATAAGTAAAGTGAAAGTTATAAAAAAGGTGGATTAAATTGCATTTTGATACACTTTAACTGTATGTTAATTTTACTTATATTATTTGTGTGTCTCTTTGTTTTAGATTGATTTTTATTTTTACTTACGGATATATGTATGTGTGTGTCTATGTGCATGCAGGCCACATGAGTATGGGTCCTACAGAGGCCAGAAGAAGGGGTCAGATTCCCGGGAGATGGAGGTATGGGTATGGGTATTGTGAGGGCAGTGGTAACCAAACTCTGCCCTCTCCAAAGCACTGAGCCCCCTCCAGGCCCTGTATAGTTCTCCTTAATACCATACTTGGTCATAAAAATGTTACCAACTTCGAGGTTCTTAAAAAGTAATAGAGCATTGTATCCATGCCACCCTTTGTTTTGTTGTGGTAGAGAGGTAATTTCTCCCGATTTAGAATACATTTGAATAAAAGGTAGAAGACTAATGAACTTTCATGACCATGTAATCAGTACCCAGGCCGAAGAATGGAATCCCCCTTTTCTGTCTCCATATCCCATTTCATTCAGTACCCACCTGTCAAAGGAAGTCTGCGTTCTAAATTTTATTTGTACATATTCATTCTAAACTTTTCTGGAAAATGTGCTTCGTTGCTTTAGTCTTCTCTAGAAACTGGAACAATCCCTATGGCATCTTAAATGCACCCACTGAAAAATTCCTCTTCGGGCCAGGGTGGAGTATCATGGTGACGAATGGAGGAGATTCTACTCTGAGCGTATCAGCCAACACAGATACATTCAAAAGATCTTGGCAGCAATTCTCACACGTCAGCATAGATGAGAAGAGCCAGGAGGGTTTATAAAATCAAGCACAGATGGTTGAACTGCACACCACAATTTACATCTTTGTAGGTCTAGCATGGGACATGGGTGTTCCTAAGTGGGACTGATGTTGCTACCCTGGAGACCTCACTTTACTACTTCCCTATGATGCGCTCCCGACACCAGCTTGGCGAAGAAGTAATTACATATGGGAAAGTTAACTCGTATATGGAATTAATTATGTTCCTAATATGTGGGGTACTATGTAAGGACATTACTTTTCCTTTAATCGCACATTACCTCTCCAAGCTCTACCATGAGTTCACAGTATCTCTGAATTTGCCCTAGTCTCAGGTGTATCTCCGCAGCTTCCTTCAGTTTTTTCTCCTTAGTAGGTGCACCAACACCACCACCGAATTTAGACATCTTGATTGTTGTTAGTTCTTGGGCTTCAGACTGAAAAGAAAATTATTAATAGATGAATGGATATGAGAAGAGATATTCTAAAAACATGTAATATTGGAAA
Source organism: Peromyscus aztecus (assembly GCA_902168405.1). Taxonomy (NCBI): domain Eukaryota; kingdom Metazoa; phylum Chordata; class Mammalia; order Rodentia; family Cricetidae; genus Peromyscus; species Peromyscus aztecus. The sequence continues at coordinate 51,080 of CABHPQ010173483.1, forward strand.
TTAAATGTTTTAAAGCAATATTTTTATCTGTAAAATGTGATACTCTTTGTAATGTTTTGACCAGTTCATGGAGTAAGCACTTTGGAAGAGGTGCATCCCATTGCCCTTACTCTCTCCCAGTGTGGGTTATCTAGAATTCCAGAAGCCAAAGGCGGTGAGATGCAACTCTTTAGACCTATGAAAATGCTTTCCAATCAGAGTGAAGAATTACTGGCTTACTTTGGCTCCTATATTGTAAACCCTTTTTTCTAAAATAGTTAAATAGTTCTCAGACATTTCCTTTATGACTTAAGAATTCTCTGTTTCTTTTTCTTTTTCTTTCTTTTTTTTGGGGGGGTTTTTTCGAGACAGGGTTTCTCTGTGTAGCTTTGCACTTTTCCTGGGTCTCGCTCTGTAGACCAGGCTGGCCTTGAATTCACAAAGATCCGCCTGGCTCTGCCTCCCGAGTGCTGGGATTAAAGGCGTGTGCCACCACCGCCCCGGCAAGAATTCTCTTTTTATGAAGGCAACCATCATATCTGAGTCCTAGTGTGATTTCCTTGCTGTCTGAACCACTGATATTCATTAAAAATATATAAATTACTGCTTTTTTTTTTTTTTTTAGCTCCCAGGTCAGATTTTGTTGTTAATGATGTATATATCTCAGGCACACGGTAGCTAATAGTCACAAGAGTCCATAAGCTAAGATATGACCATCTGAGGTAACAGGGTAAAGATAAAACTTGTCATGGAGTAACAACTCAACTTGAAGACCCATGGAATTCAGTCTATACAAACTATGGCCACCTTAACCTATGCTCAAATAGTTCATATTTCATTATTAGTCTTACTATTTTATCTTCTCAGTGTTTATTTCAGTCTACCAATGACTGTCTTGCTTTAATAATAGTACAACAGGGAAACTTTTGTTTGAGAATACCATGCTGCATACCTCACTTACCGTTTTAAATTTAATCAGGTGTTTCGAATGCATCATTCCTTTGCAGTAGTTCTGAGGAAGCAAGCTATCGTCTTGTCCTTGGATCACGGCAACCAAGTTCCACAAATTGTCACTGCCACCTGGAGGCTGAAGTAGGAATGGGCTAACCAAAGAGAAATCCTCACAGAAGAGAAATCCTCACTGTATTTTAGCCTTTCAGAGATACTTTATCATATAGTTCCCTAAATTAAAAAATTAACAGAAAACTAAGTACACATTCTCATTTCTTCCTTCTGGTTTTAGATCTGCTCTCTAATATTGTACAGATCTTGTTAAAATGCATGTAACTGAGCTGGGATGGTGAGTGCAAACACGCTACAGTTTAAAGGTAAGAGTTGTGGTGACTTATTCTGCCTAATGAGACAATGTCCACTTATGATTTCTGTAATACTTACTGATAAACATTGTGAAAACAATCTTAGCTTTTTCACTCGAGGGTTACACGTTAGTTTTTCTACTTCTTGTTTAATGTCTCGTGACACTTTCCCACACAGTAGAGGAGGAGTGCCTTGTTTTACAGCATTGTCTGAGGAAAAAACACGATTCAGTGAGGAAATTTTTCTTAGAAAACATTGTTTAAAGATAAAATCAAATGCATGCACATATTCAATACCAGTGCTCCCGATAATTTCTTCCCAAGATCTGTCTGCCAGAATATTTATTTGTAAAGGGGTGATTAAAGGTATTAATGACCAGAGTCTCACTGTAGAATCGCGGGAGCAGGAAGCCATAGTGAACGGACGGCTTGGATGGCACGTTAAACCTGGAGGGGAAACAAAAGGCAACCACTAAACTATGATAGAATCCAAGTTATGAGAAAGTGTGAGTAACTCAAAAGTTCTCTCTCTGAGCAAACCTTCCATTTGCATTTAATTAATACAAGAAGCTAATATGTTGCTTAGTATAAATAGAGTTAGAAATGTATGATTATGAGAGAGCAAAATTTCATTCGGATAAGTAGTAAGTGCACTGTAATTCCATTTGGGCTCATGAAATCTGTGAATTAACAGATGAATAAATGAAACTTCTAGTTTCAAAATGAAAAGCTGGAGACTTTTAAGTTTAGACATCAGAAAAAGGATTATATATGCATATACTATACTTTATAAGAATATTTTTATATTATATATGGAATTTCATAAATGAGTAAGTACTATAGTAATCTACTCCTTCCCCCTCCCACTCCTTATTCCTCAGACTCAGACGTATTCTTGTACAATGATCATTTCATATGTATATATGTGTGTGTGTGTGTTTATATACACACATAGCCTGCTGATCCTATCTAGTGTTGTTCATATATACACGGGCTTAGGGCTGACCACTTGAGATCAGATGACCTACTGGATCTTCATCCCTGGAACAAACTGGTTCTCCTCCCTCAGCAGTCACTGACTGCCTTCAGTCCTTCACTAGGGCTAGAGCCACACAACTTCAACTAGAAGGCTACTGAGGGAAAACATATGGTTGCGAATGCATGGATTTGGTCTACTTTCCCTAGAACATATATTTAACTCTTAATCTGCCTACTTACTCCCATCAAGGCTTAAGAATGACAGAAAATACAAATTTACAAATGGGTAATTTGCTTTCTATTCCAAGCTTAGTTGTACTAACAATTGTTATACTCAAGAAAAAAACATTGCCCACAACACCCCCAAATAAGGTGATGGATAGGTGTACTGGCTAGTTTTGTGTGTCAGCTTGACACACACTAAGAGTCATCAGAGGAAGGAGCCTCAGTTGAGGAAATGCTTCAGTGAGATCCAGCTGTGAGGCATTTTCTCATTTAGTGATCAATAGGGGAGAGAGAGCCCAGGCCATGGTGGGTAGTGCCATGACTGGGCTGCTGGTCTTGTATTCTATAAGAAGGTGGGCTAAGCAAGCCATGGGAAGCAAGCCGGGAAGCAAGCCAGTAAGCAGTTCCTCTCCATGATCTCTGCATCAGCTCCTGCCTCTGGGATCCTGCCCTGCTTGAGTTCCTGTCCTGACTTCCTTCAGTGATGAACAGCAATGCTGAAGTGTAAGCCAAACAAACCCTTTCTTCCCCAACTTGCTTTTCGGTCATGGTGTTGCATCATAGCAAAAGAAACCCTAAGTAAGACAGTAAGTAGATAAGCTGTATCTGTGCTGTTATTAATTTCATATTATGTAATTACCTCTGGAGTAAGGTGTGGGGGCCCACAGAGGCTATCTACTGAGACCTTACTCAGGGTCAGAGAATCTGGGCTTGCTTTACCCAGCAGGGCTACATAATGGGATCATTTGACCACAGGCCTGGTTACTAGGTGTTTGGAAGAGTCTACACTTGGCTGTACGGTGTGCTTTGATCTTGCAAGGGGGGGTCTTTTGCCTCTCCCCTTGGTATTGTTTAAAAAGCCCTTCTGAATAAACGAAAGCAGCTGGGTATTGACCCAGGGCCCTCCCGAAACTATCCTGTGTCTCTGTCTTTCTCCTCATCGTCTAGGTCTATCTCTCTACCTAACATTTCATCATTCCTCTGTCCTCCACCCAAGAACCCTGCAAAAGATCAAGGCTGGTCCTCTGACAGACCCCCGCAGTAAGGGAAGTGACAAAATCCAACCTGCATATGTATGTACATATGCACACTATATATGTACACAGAAACATAATTCCTGCAGAATGAGCTCCACATTCTATTGAGCGTCATCTTTTGAATAATCTGTAACATCTTCTTTGGCTAGTTTTTTATGATTCTAATAGTTGTATAAAAAAAAATAGACATGTGTATTCTCCAAGGTGAAATAATGTCATTTCAAAATGAAAAGCTGTGACTTGTTTAAAAATCTTTCATTGCTCAAAAAATAAGCATCATAATTATATCAAAATAACAAATACATGGAAAAAAATTTACCATATACATCTGCACCATGATCATATACAGTGTCTAGGCAAACTCCTTCCCGAGTATCCCATACTTTGATAGTATAGTCCCAGCTTCCAGATATTAGTAGGTATGGAATCTCAGTATTCCACATTAATCCCCTCACAGGTGCAGTGTGTCCATTGAGAATGTTTATGCAAGCATCTTGAGTATAATCCCAGATTCGAACAGAACTGAAAGACAATTTTATGTCTAAATTATAATTTATCAATTTTATGTCTAAATTATAATTTATCCCAAATATTAACATTGTCTTATTAGAAAACAATGCTTATTTCTTAACATATATAAAAAGCGTTTTATGGGGCTGGAGAGATGGCTGGGAGGTTAAGAGCAATAGCTGCTCTCACAGAAGATATGGAGTTCAATTTCCACCCACAAGGTGGCTCACAACCATCTGTAACTCCAGTTCCAGGTGAATTGATGCCCTTTTCTGGCCTCCTTGGGCATCAAGCATGTACAAGGTGCACAGATGCATGCAAAATACATACATACATACATACATATATATGTAAAACAATAATTTTTACAAAGCATTTTATGTTCAAGATATGAATTTTCTCTTTACAGCTGACACAAATGAATGTTATAGTTATCTATTCCAATATCGTTTTTCCTAACTTTCACTGGTAATTTATAAACAGATACCAAATACAGTGTTTTAGAATTAAAAAAAAGCTATTTTTGGTATTTTTGTATTATTTTTATTTGTTTGTTGTAAAATGAATTGCTAAACGGTCTTAATAAAAAACCTGGAGCCAGATATTGGGGTAAAAGCTGGGAGATCAGAGAAACAGAACAAGCCACAGCCACCCTCACCTCGCCAACTCCTCAGCTGATCTTGTTTCCTTAGACTGAAAGCCTCTGAATCCTCACTGGAATGGATCTCAGCTGAACTGCTGCTCAAAGCCTCTAGGTTCTGGTCCTCACGCTTTATATACCTTCCTGCTTCCTGCCATCACTTCCTGGGATTAAAGGCGTGTGTCCTTCCCAAGCAAAGATATGAGATCTCAAGTGCTGGGATTAAAGGCATGTGCCACCACACTGGTTCTATTCCAGGGTAGCCTTGAACTCAGAGGTCCAGATGGATCTCTGCCTCCCAGTGGTTGGATTAAAGGTATGTGCCACCACTGTCTGGCCTCTGTGTCTAATCTAGTGGCTGGCTCTGTCCTCTGATCTCCAGATAAATTTATTAGGGTACACAATATATTGGGGTGCACAATATATCACCACAGTTTGTTTTGATTTTTATTTTGTTTTCATTTTTGTTTGGGAAGAGAAATGTAGAGAAAGAACATGAAAGAGGAGCTGGGGGAGGGGAAGGGAAATGATCAAAATACATTACATAAAAAATTTTAAATCACAGAAGGAAAACATTATTTTAGAATTTATATAAATAAAAAAGAATAGAATTAATATGAACCACTAGATCTATAAAAACTAACTAGGATGCCCAGGACATTTTGTTTTGTTTAAAAGTAAAAGATACATATATTAGAAATGTATAAATGTCATCTATGCTAATGGTGATGGCTACATGGGAATAACCAAGCTGAATTTAGTAAAGGCTAAATTTAACTGTCATTAAAATGAAAATTTCATCTTTTTAAAGATTATATCTTAGGAAATTATAAGATGACAAAATTTTTCATGCAGAATAGAATTTAGATATTAAAGTCTATGCTGAGAGACTGAAATAATCTCATCAATAAAAGTATATTCAACTTCATACAATAATCATACTAAAAGTCACAATTTCAAATAATTTCTCTTAGTTGAATGGAATGTAACCCAAAGAAGTGAAGGTTATAAATCTCAGCTATCCAACATGAATCTGGAGTGGAGGTATTATGCACTGTGACTTTAATTTGTACAACGTAAGATTATTTTAACATAATTTTATCTTCAAATAGTGATTAAAGAAATCTCAAAAGTAAAAGAAATGATATAAACAAGACTTCAGAAGCTCTTGTCAATAGAGAAAAGTGTAAAATTACTCTTATTTCTAATGCTTCTCTTTATGCTAAAGTTTATAAGTCAGTTTTTCATTCCAGTTTTCATAAGAGTACAAATGTTTTTTACATTAAACATAAAAGTGTTATAAATTAATCTCCTTTTATAAGGATTTAAAATCTTTTTTCATTTTACAGTAATTTTTCTATGAATATTCTTGATAATAAGCTAAAAATTAGCATTCATAGTGAGCAAAATAAACAAGAAAATTAAAATCAGGAATACAATGGCAGTATAAACAGAATATGATTTAATTTAGTTTTTAGAACTTATTTTGTCTCCTTATTAGTTGCCTATGTGTCAAGTACTTATTTTATATTTCTCCATAAATTGTTAATATAACATATGCGTTTCTGGGAAGTTGTAAGCTTATGATTTAAAGTACAAGAAAACTAGAATTCGGAAATACATACCCATCATCAGAACCACTGCAGAGGATTCCTTCCCTCAGAGGAGACCACTTCACATGGAACACTCTTGCTGTGTGCCCACGAAAGACCTTCAGTGGCTGGTTAGAGCTAGTGGCTACATAAAACACCCGGACATTTTTGTCTTCACAGCCAGTGGCTATCATGTCTCTGAAATGCCATCCATGGAATGTTAAAATATGACAATCAAAGATTAATTACTACTAGCAATTTTTAAAATATGTCACAGTTCTAATTACTAAAGATGCTATTCTTGCTTCCTTAATATAAGATATATATAAAATGCATAATTATGCAGCTGCTCATTTGTAGAAATGAACAATCATGTAGTTTCATTCTCAGTGTTCCATGTCAATTGGTTGATTTTGTGCTTCACTTATTGTAGATCCTAAGTTGACTTTCACTCAAACAGTACATTTTTCAAACTATTTTGTCTTAAGAAGGGTCCCACCTGATGAGTGATGAGATTCGTTAACCTGCCAGTCACCTAATTATTATGATACACCATGGACCTTTTTTTTTTTTTTTTCTTTTTGTGGAATGGGTCCACAGAGCAAAGACTCAGAAGGAAACTGAGAAAACTTACTGCAGCCCAGGACTGTTACAGTAAGTCACCTTCACGTTTGCATTCCTTGTTGGTGGCTTTTCTATCCAGTTTAAACTTCATTAGATGCAAATAAGAATCCCATGGAAATATAATACAATCTTTTAATATATTCATTCTCACAACAATAAGAGCATAATTCTACTTAAACCTGACAGTCTGAACTGATCTAGGGCAGGAACTATGGCTGCTAAGCAAAACTGAGGAACTCATGGACCTGCTGGACACAAGTCTACCTGAGGAGCAGCTACACTACCCGTTATTAAAGTAGCCGCTTGCTCCTAGAGACAAGAGGGAACTCACACACTTTGTTTGGACTGTATTAGCTAAGAATATTCTGCTGAACACAACATAAGACAACATAAGCTCAGTGATCTCACAGAGCTTACCCTGACAGGCATGTCCAACACTCATCCCATGGCCACAAATGACTTAGGATAGCTTTGAATGTGGCCTGATACAAACTCCTAATGTTACTCAAAACATTATGATTTTTTTTTTTTTGCAACTCCACCTTTTTTTGTGTGTGTGTGATTTGATTGAACCGTGCTTGAGTATGACCTTTGTAGATGATAGGACGATGTGGTTTTTCAATATCTAATGACTGTACACAATTGTGACAGTTAATCTTGGTTGTCAACTTGACACCCTTAGGAAGCGGGAACCTCAGGGGAAGAACTGCCATCATCAAACTGAGCTGTAGGCACGTCTGTAGAGTATGTTCTTTATTGTGAATTGGTGCAGGAGGGCCCAGCACCGTGGGAAGCACTAATCCTAGGGATTAGGACTGCATAGGAAATGTAGCTCACTGTGGACCAGAAAGTAAGTCAGTAATCGGCTTTCGTCCAGGGTCCGATTCCATTCCTGCTTCCAGATTCCTGCCCTAACTTTCCCCACTCACAGACTGTATCTTTCCTCCTCCAAGTACTTTTGGTCATGGTGTTTTATCACAACAAAATAAAGCAGATTAGAACAATATCTATGAGGGAGAAATAGTAATATGTACTCAATTACACAATTAAAATTCAGTTTATCATGTGCACTGATGTATATTTTATGAGGAAACTGTTAGGATTTTGAAGTCATGAAAAAGTTTTCTATACAGTATTTGTTAGCAAGATGTGGAATTGGGATGGGCAATTCCTGGGAGAAGGAGGAAGGGTGAGTGAGTGGTAAATATAATAAAATATATTGTACACATGTATAAAATAAAAATTTCAAAGAAAAAAATAAAAATAAAAATTTAAAAAGCAGTTTTTGTACTGAGAGCCAGGTAGAAATTATGTATGTCCAACCTTAGGTGGAATATGGCAGAGAACTAAATGTTATATAAAGGAGAACAACATGAGTGAAATTTTGGAGTTAAAAAATCAACTAGCTAGTTCAGGAAACTGGTAGTCTGTATGCTTGGATGCTTTAGAGAAAGAAGGGCAAGGTTCATGTCAGGTCCCTAAAAGGGCAGGCCCACTGACTTGGTTCACAATTGAGTCTAGGCTCAGTTTCAACTGGACTATAGATGGATTTCTTGGTGTTGGATAAAATCTGGCATTCCTTAGTAATTTATAAAATGTTTCCCTCTCATCCTGCCCAAAAAAAGTCAGTCATTCCCTTGCCTCTAGCAGATACCCGTGTCTCCTATCAGCATATCAAAGCCCATGCTGGCCTACAGGCTTCTTCGGCTCCTCATGGAAGCTGTAAGCCTAAGTGACCCTTGACACACATGCTGCCACATTTGGGCTTCTCTCCTCCTTTTCCTAGATCTAGGCCTTGCTTAAGTCTCCACAGCAGCAGAACCTCATAAATACGAGAACCTCTTCTCAGAAATCAGGTGACCGCGCTGCAGTTAGGCAAGAGTAGATAGATAATCCACATAGCAACATTCCCTGCTGGCTGAACAACCCATGATTAAAGTCCCCTCCCTGCTTGCACCCCTCTTTGCCCCTGCCTATATATGCCTTAAGAGGAAACTAAAATTTTGGAGCTTGATCAGACATCCTGTCTTGTTCTTATTCTTCGTCTCATTCTCTGGCCCTCCCTTCAGGTCCCCGTTGAAGACCCTGCTGGCTGGGGCAATCTCCTATTCAAATGTAGTTGTTACATATCTCAAAGCCATCACTAGCCCACCTCACTTCCTCCTCTATCCAAAACTCCCAGGCTGCTCCGGGTTCACAGGCTTCCCTCCTCCTAGCTACTCATCCTAGTTATAACTCACATGGTTTTTCCACATCCCCTCTTCACTAACCCTAGCCATGGCCAATCTGTTTCTTTTTCTCTCTGCTCTGAACCCTTCCAGTTGCCTCTGGATGTTTCTTATCCACAGTAATAAACCTCCCACCAAATCATGGAGTGACCATCTGGGTGGCTTCTTTACACAGTCCTCACTTACAGTTCACATTGGAGGCACAGACATTAATCGGATAAAACAGAGCTAATCTGTAGTGCTGTCGTGCCTGGTGTGGACCGATCTAGAAAGTATTATATTAAGTCAGGTAACCCTGGCTCCCACATATTCAAACTCAGGCTTAAATGTCAGTATGATGAGTATAAGTTGGAGCGAATCTGGTAGTCCTTGGGGGGAGGGGAGAGGAGGTGGGGAGCCAATAGGGCAAGTGTGATGTGAAAGCAGAAAAGAGGCTTTGGGGAGGGGTGAGAAGAAACAGGAGTTTCAAGAATATGGGGGAGAAAATAGGAGGAGAGAACAGAAACACATTTGTCTGACACTGCAGTAATGAGATCTAATAATGTATACGCTAATAAAAAAAATTAAAACATCCACCAAAAAATGAAAATGTCTCTCCTAAGGAGAGAGTTTGAGGTCTTCTGGATTCTCTTTACTTTCTAAGAAGAATCACCAGGAGAAGACTGGATCTTTCATCCATTACTAAAAAGTTGCTGTCTCTAAGACTACAACACCAGTTGTCTTCCAAGATTTAATAAATCCTTTTAGCTTAAAAAGAGAGCTTGCGTTTTTATCCTACACTCAATATTTGGGAATTTACCCAGAAGAATGGTGCGTGTAGATCTGTGGTTTCTTTTTGTTCTTTGTACTGGGAACAGAAGCACTATGGTTTCATATATGCTGGGCAAGCACCCTACCTCTGCAATGGATCCCCAGGCCTCAGACCCATGTTTTAAATGCTCAACCTGTTAGGATTCTGCCATTCCTCCAGCTGCATGACCACACATGCGCAGTTCAGTAGCTAAATAAGGGGTCTTATGTCTTAAGTCACCTGTGTTCTGCGTGATTATGTAATGTGTGAGGTGTGGTCATGCAATCTTCGCATGCATGGCATAGCTCTGTAAGCACACATGCGCATGTGCAGGAGAATCTTTAAAAAGCCAGTCACAGACTCCTCCCCTCTCTTCTGCTCTCTCCTCCTCCCCCCTCTCCCTTCTCCTCAGGTGTCTCTTCCACAGGCCTGGCCATGCGCTCTTCTGTCCCCTGACCCCTCCTCCTAATAAAGATCTTATACTGGGTTTTGTCGTGCCTTGTGACCTTTCTGGTAACAGCACCGCTTATTTAAAACCAACACAACCTGTATAACCAAGGAGACTGTTGCTGGATATTCAGTCACACTGTGAACCCCGAGTTCACATTTGCATTAATTAAATAAAATCAACCTTGGGTCAGGAGGCTGAGTTAGCAACTAGGTGACAGAAAGTAATCATAGCGTTAGAGGGTATCTGGTAGATGATAGAGAAATGCACAGGAAGTAATAGGGAGGGACTTTGAGTGGTGGGTTTTTGTTTTTGTTTTTGGCAGAGAAGGCAGGTCTCTTTCAGAGAAACTGGCCAAGAGAGAAGGTCAGCTAGTTGCTACTCAACTTCTCTGGGCTAGCAGGTTTTCAACTAGCCTCCACTCCTGAGTCTTACTGCTAAGTAGAATGAGAGAGATTTAATTCAAAGCTGTATTTGGTGGCAGCCACAGAGCTGGTGCCTGCAGGAAAAAATTTCCACCAGGCTGCAGCCTGAGTAGCCAAGCCATGGCCAGAAAAGCATACCAATCACTGCAGAGCCACAGTCACTGGCTGAGACAGCAGTAGATTAAAGCACAGGCCCTGTGCTGATGGAAAAACAGCAGATGACTGGAGAAATGGCAAACAGAATAAAGCATGCAACTTCTAAAAGCACTCTGAAAGAATCCAAAACCAACCACATAAATACTCAAACTGCATATCTGGAAGAGGCATGTTGGAATATAGAGACATGGATATTCAGATAGAGGAACTGAGTCAGGCTGTATGGGGCAATAGTCCCCAGCTGTAAAAATGTGCTTAGCCTGAACCTGATACTTCGTGGCAGTGTGTGTGTGTGTGTGTGTCCCCAGCCCCTCTAAATGTGATCCGCCTTCATCCCATGGAAAGGTTGGGGCCCCTTGCATTTCAATATAGCAGTCTCAGCCTGTTGAGATGGAGTCTGCTTCCCTGCTTCATTTTTCTTCTAAGTATAGCAGCATGGGTGGTTATGAGAGAGTGTGAAATGATAGGGTATGGAAAACAAAAACAAAAAAGCAAAAGCCACCAAAGCCACCCTGGCATGGCAGCTTTTGTTGTTAGTGACTGTTAATCTTCCAGACAAATGATGGGGGAAGGTTGGCCTGTCATCAGCTGATTTTGTATATCACCTAGTTATAGACTAATAAATTCTGTTATTGACTGGGTCATAGCTACTGGGAGAAACAGAGATCCATTATTTTGTATTGTATATTATTTGATTCAGGAAGTATGTTCTTAATATTTGTTTTATGTTTTCCATATTTAGTACAGGGAAGCGTAAAAGAATTCATGTTGTTTTTGACAATATCTAAAGAAAGCTTCCTTTTAAAACACACTATTTATACCCGATCAGAAGAAGCTTTTAAGCAAAATTATTTGAGATGCAGTCAGTTGGAGGCCCAATTTTAGTGGGATTTCACTTGTATTCAGTTTTAAAGGAGAGCTGATTTTTACAGGATAAGTAGTTCTCATGCAAGCCTGTCTTTCAAATCCACCCCCTGAGGTTCTCCATCTTGGGAAATTCCGCAACTCAGAGGCTGCTGCCTAAGCTGGGGGAGGGAGGAAGCCGATGCGGAACTGCAGAGAGGCCCAAAGAACTCAGAGAAAGGACTGCATTTCTGTCCTGCAGTCACACATCGAACAGGCTCACTTCCCATTTTCAGTGGTTTTCTTAGCAGTGTGTTTCTTTCCCTTGTATTATAAAATTCTTTTGAAGGTGGTACATCAGTATTCGCAAGTCATCTAAGAAAGCACCATGGACTATAACCAGCCAAAACAAATGGGCAGTCACAAATGCTCCTCATTTGCTAGATAAAGGGAGGGATATCCAAGGAGAAGAGGTATAATCCACGCAAGTAGCTTGTAAGGTTTTTTCAGCCTCTGAAACATGATTGTTATTTAGGGAAGGCAAACTTACTTGTTGTTTTGACTCCAATCACAGCCGAACACGGCAGCCGGGTGTTTGTACTTGTGTAGAATTTTCCCATCAATTGTTCGAATGATACTAAAATCAGGTAAACAAAGTCAGAAGTGCAGGTTTCAAGGGTCAGTATTCTGAGATAAAAGCCATCTCTGCAAACTGCAAAGAACATTTAAAGGAAGAAGGGGTACCAGGTGTGGTGGGACAGGCTTTTAATCCCACTACTCAGGAGACAAAGGCATGTAGATGTCTGTGAGTTCAAGGTCAGCCTGGTCTACATAAAAAGTTCTAGGCCAGCCAAGGTTATACAGAGAGACCTTGAAACACACACACACACACACACACACACACACACACACACACACAC